>MU378389.1:0-33542 GCA_022495175.1 Hypoxylon argillaceum | reverse complement strand
TTAAAATATAATATATTTAATTATATTTATTTATAAAATAATTTATATTTGTTTAAAATTTATTTTTTATAAATAAATATTAATAATAAAATTTTATTATAAATTTTTTATTTAAAAAAATATTATTAATAAAAATAAAAAAGTCAGTTATTTTTATATTTTATTTATTACTATTTAAAAATATCGAATTTAATATTACATTTTTTTTATAACTTTTTTTTTAAATAATACTTTTTAAAATAAATATATTATAAATAATAGTTTTTAAAATAAATATATATAAAATAATAAATTTTTAAATATTTGTTTTAAAATTTAAATCGATTTAAATAATTTTATTTTAAATAGTTTTTTTAAAAATAATAATAAATAAAATATTTTTTGTTAAAATAAATTAGTTAAAAATAACTTTTTTATTAATATTGTTTATATAAATATAACTTTTTTAAACAAAAAGTTATTAAGTAAATATTTATTAAATAAATTTTTGTTTAATAATAATTTATATAGTAAATATTTTTTTATATATTTTAACTAAAACTTTTTAAAAAATTTCATTGCAGTTTTGTAATTTTTTAATTTTTTTTTATATATTTTTAAAATTTGTTTATTTTTAACTAGTTTTATTTTAATTTTTTACAAAAGTTGTTTACTTTTTTATATAAAATTTTTTATAATATAATAAATAGTATATAAATAATTTTAATTTTAATTATTATTAAAAGTTATAATATATAATTAATTTATTATTTTATAAAATATTTAAATTATAATAACGTAAATATATACTTTATTAAAAACAACTTTAAATTTAGTTTTATTTAACTTTTTTTAAATATTATAATTAATAGTAAATTTTTTATTTTTAAATTTATATTTTGTCATATTAAATAAAAAAAATGCGTTATATATAAAGCATTTTTTTTATTAATAAATTAATTTGCGTTTATTTGTTATTTAAAAAAAAATATTTTATTAAATTTTGTTAATAGTTAAATAAAATATATAAAAATTTTATACTGTTTTATTTTTTATATAGTTTTAATATTATTAATAAATATTTTTTTTAAAACTGTTAAAATGTTTTTTAATAAACTTTAGTACAATTTTTTATAAAATAATATTATAAATTATAAATTTTTTAATTAAAAAGTTTAAAGTTGCTTTTTTTAGATTTAAATAGTTTTTTTTGTTTTTAAAATAAAAATAAAACTTGTTTAATATAAATATTTTTTTTTTTTTTTTTTAAGTGCTGAAAAAACCTGCAGTATTATAGTTTAATATTTTTTTGATATAAATGTTTTGTATAAAAAATGAAAAAAGATTCAGTATTAAATAAAAAATTCGATATTTTAATATATTCAGTATTAAATTAATATTAAATTAATATCAAGTTAAGCTTTTTAATATTGGCTTAAAACAAATAAATAAAACGAATTTAGTATTATAAAAGCTAACAAAAAACAGTTAATATAGTATATATAAAAATACTGTATATTTAAGAAAAAATACTAAGCTAAAAAAAAAAAAAAAAAAAGAATTAAGTTTGTAATAGTAGGCTCGATTATATATAAGTTTTTTTTTTTGTAGTAAATACTTTTTTTATTCTTTCAGTATTATTTGTTATATATTTATTGTTTGCTTTTAATATAATAAAATAAATATTTGCTACAAAATGTAATAAATGCTTTAGTATATTCTTTATATATTGTTCTATTATATAGTAAATATAATTTAGCTATAACTATTTATAACTATAATATGTTTTATTTTTTAATTTAATATTAGCAACAAGTTATTTATATAAAAATTTAAAACAATAAAATTTATAATATAAAGTTTTGTTTTTTATTTATTTAATAATATATTATAAATGTAATAATTAAAAAACAAGTTTAATTTATTTAACCAGGTTTTTTTTTTAATTTTTTTTTTAACTTAATTATATTATATTATATAACTATATAACTTTTTAACTATATATTTTAATTATTATTATTATATAAAACTGTTAATTTAATTAATATATATTTATATATTTATAACTATTTTTAAATTTAACTAATATTTACAGAAAAAAACTAATATAAAAGTAATAGTATTTTAATTAAAATAGTAAATTATATAACAAATAAAAACTTTAATATTTATAATAAAACATTTTTTATAAAAAATATATAAAATATAATTATATTATATTTATAGCTATAAAATTTAAAAATATTGTATTAATAACTATTATTTAATAACTAAAAATTTAAACTATTGTTTTAATTTATTAAAAAATATTTGTTTAAAATGTAGCAATAGCTATTAATTATACAAATATATAATATTAACAATTATATTATTTGATTTTAGTTTTTTAACGCTTTATTTAATTATATTTTTTATTTGTTTTATATATTACTTTTTTTTAATTTGATATTATAAAATATATATTATATTTTTTTAATTAATTATATTTTATATAATATATAATATTAAATTTAAAATATTTAATTTAAATAAATTTAATAGTGTATATTTAATATTTTTATATTTTACTTTTATATTAAAACATTATATTATATATATTCTTTTAAATATATAAGCATTTTTTGTAAATAATTATATATTATTAATGTTTAACTATTTTTGTTTAACTATTATTATTAACTAATATTTTACAACGTTTGTATAAATAAAAACTAAAACTAGCAATTTTTAAACTAAAATTAAAATTAAAAATATTAATGCTTATATTTATATATAAAATTATTAACGTTTTTTTTTATATTTTATTAATAAAAAGTTATATATTTGTAATATTTAAATGTTTTTTAAATATATTTATAAAACAATAATTTAATAATTTTTAATATTAGTTATTTACAAATAATTTAAAATTTAAAATATATAAGTTCAATAATAAAATTATTTGTTATTTAATTTATTAATGCTATTTTTTAAAAAAAAAAAAACAAAAAAAAAATAGTTTATATAATGTTATAGTTTATATTTTTTAAATATAGTTATAATATTATATAATTTAAACAATTTATAAAATTAAAAGTTAATTATTTATATTACTTTTTAATAAAGAGTTATAAAAACTTATGTAACAATTACTTATTTTGGACTTACTTTAAAAACTAGCTTTTGGACTTTCGCTTCAGCAATATTTTAAAAAAGCTTTTAACGTTACTTATTACTTTAAAAGCTTTTACTTTATTATAGCTTGACTCGGCAATTTTTACTAAGTTTTAAAAACTATTATTTCTAATTTAACTTACTTTAAAGTATTTTATTTAATAGTACTTTAGCTAAACTTTGTACTAATTAAATTATATAATATTTTGCTAACTTATTAGCTTTACATACTTTGTACACTTATATATTTCGCATATTATGTACTTATAATTTAGCTTTTTTTTTTTTTTTTTTTTTTTTTAAAATTTTTAGTTAATAGAATTAATTATTAAGTTTTTACGCTTTTTGCAATTATAACACTATTTTAAAATTGTTTTATACTTGTTAACAAGTGTTTAATTTAAATATGTACATTTTTTTTTTTTACAAAATCCATATTTAATAAATAAACTAACTCCGACTATATATTTAAAGCTGCAGTATTAATACAACATATTATTTGCATAGCTAAAAAAATCGTTATAATTAACAACTTTAATAATAAACAATATAATATTAATTAATAAATATAAAGTACAATTTTATTTATAATTAAAACAATTAATAACGAAAAAAAAAAAAATTTTAAACTTATATTAATTTTGTGTTAATAAAAAAAAATAGCAAACTGTTTTAATAATAATAACTTCGAACAAAAAAAAAATAACATAACTTTGTAAAAACTTTAAATTATGTTATAAAAAGTTAAGCTTGATTTATTTTAATAACAATTGCATGCTTTTAATAAATAGTTCAACTTTATTGTTTTTTTTTAAAAAAAATATAAAAAAAATATATTTAATAATATAGCAAATATAAATTTTTATTTTTACAATATAATAATTTAGCTAATATTTAAAAAACAGCTAATTAAAGCTAACAGTTAATATATTATTTATTATAACAAAGTTAAAGCAAAAGCTAAATATTTAAAAAAGTTTTCAAATAATAAAAACAAATTCGATATATAAATTTATAAGCTTATAAATAAGTTTAAAAAAAATAAAACTACTTTTTATAACAAAAAAAGCAAAATATATTATTTGCTGTTTTAATTAAAAAAATCTGTTTTATAATTAATTAAAACTTGTTATTAATTAAAAATTAAACTTTTTAATAATGTTGCAAAAATAATTTAAACTTTAATAATAATTTATTATAACTTTAATTAAGCTATATTTATACAACAAGCTTTATTAAAACATTGTTATAAGTTTTTTAAATAAATAAACATTTATTAATTTATTTTTTAATTTAATAGTTTTGTTTAAAAAGTACAAATATTAAAGTTAAAATAGTTTTAATTTTTATAAAAACATTTAAATGTTAATTTAAGCAATAAAATTTTTAAAGCTAGTATTAATTTTAATTTAATTTATAAAAAATATTATAACAAAGTAACTAAAATAGCTTATAATTATTAATATTTATATAAACAAAACTAAAAAAATAAAGCTATAAAACTAGTTAATTTAAAAAAGAACATATATATAAACAAAAAGCTTGTTAAAAATTAAAAACTTATTAAGTTATTAAAAAATAGCCGATTTAAAAAGTTAAGCTATAATTAAAAAAAAGTTTATTAAAATATTAATATTTGTTTTAAATGTAACAAAAAAAAACATTGAGTTAAAAATTGCTTTTATTAATAAAATGTTTTAAAAATTCAAAAATAAAACTAAAACTAAAAAATAGTAAAATTTAACAAATTATTTAGCTTAAAAAACTTAAAAAACAAATAAAACTAACAGAAATTTTTATATTAGTTTAAATATTTATTATAATTAATATAAATAGTTTAAAAAATTTATTAAACTTTTTTTAGCTTATATATATATAAATTAATAAAATTAATATTGTAATTATTATTTTATATAATATTAAAATATAAATTAATTTATTAATAAATTAACAATTAATTTAAAAAGTTAAAAAATAACTAAAAGTAAAAACTATTAAATTAAATAAATTAATTTTTTTAATTAACTATTATAGCAAAATTGTTAATAAAATAAACTAAATATTAAAAGTTATATTAAAAATTAATAAATGCTATTTATTAAACTAACATTTCAAAATTATAAATATAAACTATTAAATAATAATTAATTTATATTAGTTTATAAAATAAAACGTTTTAATAAACTGCTAATATAAATAGTTAATTTAGTTTAATTATATTTTTATATTAGTTAGATTTTTTTTTACAATTATTATTTTGTTAAAAATAAAAGTTAAAAAATCTATTAACTTAATAGTTTAATAAAACGCTAATAAATATAATATAATATTTAAAAAGCAATATTATATTTTACAAAAAAACAAAACTATTTTAAAACTTAAGCGTTAAAAAAAAACGAAAAGCTTAAACAGTAAAAACAATATTAAACGTTATTAAAAAATTTTATATAATAAAATATTTAATTTTAATATATTAATTTTAATTAATATAAAAGTTATTGTTTAATTAAAAAAAAAATATAACAATAATTTAAATCGATTTTATTAAAAAATGTTTTAAATATTTAACAAATTTATTTTAATTTATTACATTATTATTTATTTAAATTTTAACTAAATAATTAATATTAACGCAATGTTTAAAAAACTTTAAAAAATTTTCAATAATAAAGCAATACTTTTTTTTTTAAAAAAAAACTTAAAATATATTAAGTTAATAAAACAATTTATATTTAAAAAACTAGTTTATTTAAAAAGTTTTTTTTTTAAAGTTTAATTAATTAAAATATTTCTGTTTTAACTAAGTTATAACATAGTTTTTGATTTAAACAACAAGCTTTGTAACAACAAACTATTTCAATATTAAATTTTTATTTAATATATATTGTTAAAAAAAAAAAAAATAAAAAAACTATTAAATTTAAAATTTATTAAATTTAATATAAACTTTAATATAGTATTAATACTATTTATATTAAAGCTTTATTTAATAAATAAAAAATTTTATATTAACTTTTGTTAAATTAATTAATTTTTAAAAAACTAAATTATATAAATATTTAATTTAAAAAATATTTTATTTAACTATTATAAAACTAAAATATATTTTAAATTTAATATTATTAAAGCTTTTAATTGTTTATTAATTTTTATTAAGTTTTAATTGTTAATAATATTTTATATTTAATTTAATATGTTTTAATAAATTGTTTTACTTTTTAGTTTAAAAATTAGCTTTATTTAATAACAAAACTTTGTTAATATATAATTATATAACTTTTTAAATAAATTTGTTAATGTTTATATTAATAATATATTTATATATTTTAATAAAACTTAAAAATATTAAAAGCAGTATTAAAAAGTAATTTATTATTTTTATAAAACCGATTTTTAAAAAAATATAGAAAAGTTTTATTTTAAAATAATTATTATAAATTATTTAAAAATAATTTTAAAAGCTAATAAAAACATCTAAATCAACTTAAAAAAAACTAAAGCTATTTTTAACTAAAAGTTTAAAAATTTAAAAACTACAATTTTAGTTAAATTTTTTTTTAAGCTATATAATTTTATAAAAACATTTATTTATTATATAAGCGATATTTTTAAACTTTTTATATAATTATTAAAAAAAAACAGCAAATAAAAATTTAGTTTAAAATAGTAAAAAGCTTTTAAAACAATAAAAAAGCTTATTATTTTTACATTTATATTTGCTTTTTTTAAATTAAATATATTTATATAAATAAAAACTAACACTTTTTAAAATGTTATAAATAAACTTATTTAATAAAAGCAATAAAACAAAAAATAAAAACCTGTAGAATATTTTTTTAAAACTATAATACTTTTTAAAAAAACTTATTTTATTTAAAACTGTAAAATATTAGCAATAATATAAACATTAAAATATTATTATTTTAAACTATTAAAAACTAAGTTTTAAATAATTATTAATTATTAAATATTAATTTATTAGTTTATAAAAAAAACATTTTTTATAAAATAAATTAAATAAGCAAACTTTTTAAATAATTTCAATATTATGTTTTAATATTGCTATAGCAAAAATAACGTTGTTATTAATGCACTTTTAAAAAAAACTGCTAATTTATTTACAGTTAAAACTAAAAAACTAAAAAAACAAACGTTTGTTTTAATTAAGCTTAAATTAATTAAAAAATTTATAGCTATTTTTTAAATCAACAAAAAAAAAGCTTTTAAATTATAAAAAGCAGATTTAATAAATTTAATTTTAATAAAAAATATAATATAAAATATAAACAAATATAACAGCAAAATTATAGTTTTAAAAACAATATTAAATAAAAAGATCTTTTTTTAAACTGTTTTATTATAAAAAATATATAAACTAATATTAATAATATATTAAAGCTAAAATAAGTTAATTTAAATATTTTAATAAAATTATTACTAGTTATTTTTTTAAAAAAACTTCAAATATTATATTAATAATTGTTATAAATATAAACGTAATAAAAGCGTTAAAAATAAAACATTAAAATTGCTATATTTTATATTTGTTTTATAAAGCATATAAAAATATATAATAATAAATAAAAAAAACATACTATTAAATAAATATAAATATAATTATATATAAGTTTTTATTAATAAATTTAATAAAATTATAGCTATATTATTTAGTTATAAAACTAACAATATTAAAAAGTTAATGTTAAAATATTATTAAACTTTATACTAAATATTTAGTATATTAAAAACTTAATTTTTTAATAATATAAAACTTTTTATTTTAAAGTTTATAAAAACTTTAAACTTATTAACAAAAATAAAATATTAATAAAACAGTATTAATTATTTACAAATTTAAAATATAATAAAAAAAATTAACTATAATTTGAACTAAAAATTATATTTTTATATTAATAAACATTAAAACAATTAAAGCATATATTTATTAGCATTAAACTTTATATATAACTTTTTATAACATTTAATAATTAATATAATACTGCTAAAAATAGCGTTTAAAATAAAGCTAAAAAATTATTTAATATTTATGTTATATAAAGAAATTTTAACAAAAAAGCAAATTTAATAAACTTTTAAACTTGTTATTTAAATATACAATATATAACATTTAATATATTAAATAATTAAAACTACATAAAAAAAGCAAAAAATTCAAGTTAATAAAAAGCAAAAATCTGCTGATTTTTTTAAATATAGCAAAATGTTTTTGTATAAAAAAAGATATTTTATATACGTTTTAACAACTTGTTTTAATTTGCAATATTTTAGCTTATTTAAAGTTTTAAAACAAAAAAAATACAATTATATTTTAAATATATTAAACTTATACTAAAAAAAAAACTTGTTTTATATAAACTGTTTAAAAAAAGCAAGCAATAACTTTTTATTTTAATAGCTATAAATATTACTATTAGTTAAAAAAATTAATAGTAAACTAAAGTTCGAAATTAATTAAATATTATAGTTTTAAACATTTAAAAAAACAAAACAACTATAATATTAAATTTTATAAAAAAAATATAACTTTAACAATATTTAATATTTAGTAATAAATTTTAAAAATGCGCTAATTATATTAAACTAATATTATTTAAAAAAACTTACTAAATTAAAACTATTTATAAAGCTATAATATTAAATATAAGCTATAGTTACAAATAAGTTTATAAAAAATTACAAAAACAACAATAAAATATTAAATTTAAATATAAAAACTAAATTTAAATATTATATATAATAATTTCGATTTAATTTATATTAAACTTTTAGTTTTTAAAAAAAGTAATATAACAATTATTTATTTTAAACTTATTTTAAAAATTAATTTTTGAACTTTTATTTTAATAATATTTTAAAAAAGCTTTTAATATTATTTATTACTTTAAAAACTTTTACTTTATTATAATTTGATTTAGTAATTTTTACTAAGTTTTAAAAACTACTATTTTCATTTGATTTATTTTAAAATATTTTACTTAGTAATATTTTAATTAAACTTTATACTGATTAAGTTATATAACATTTTGTTAACTTATTAGCTTTATATATTTTATACGCTTATATATTTTGTGTACTACATACTTGTAATTTAGCTTTTTTTTTTTTTTTTTTTTTTTTTAAAGTCTTTAGTCAATAGAATTAATTACTAAGTTTTTACATTTTTTACAATTATAACAACTTATATAAATAAATTTATATAAATAATATTGTAAAACTGTTTATATTATAGCAAATATTTTAATTAAACTTATATAAAAACTAAGTTTTTAAACTAATAAACTTATTGCAACTATAATATATAGTTTTTTTTATAGTATAATAAAGCAATAAAAAAACTTTATAATTTAAAAATCTTTTAAAAAAAATAAAAAAGTTAAATGTTTTAAAATATATAAAAACTAATATTGTTTAATTTATTTGTAATTTTTAATATTTACTTTTTAAAAAAGAAATATAAAAAATAATAAATAGTTATAATTCTAAATATAAATTAATAATAATTGCTAAATAAATGTTAATAAAAATTGTTTAAAAACAAAAATTTAAAAAGCAGTAAATAATTATAACTATATATTTAAATTAATAATAATTATTAAATAAATATTAATAAAAATTGCTTAAAAATAAAAAGTTTTTTAAATATAAAAATTAAAAACTTATTTAATTAAAATTTGCTAATTTTTAAAAAAAAAGTTATAAAAAAAATAAAAAAAGTAAATTTTATAAAAAAAAATTAATTAATTTATTAAAATTTTATTTTTAAGCAAAATTTAATAAAAAACAAATAAAAAATAAAATATAAATAATAATTAAATATAACAAATATAAAAATATTAATTAAAACAAATATTTTAGTTTAATATAAGTTATTTAAAAAAACAAAAAACTAAAGCAGCTATATAAATATAAAACTATAATAATATAAAAACAAAACTTATATTATAAAAAAAAAACAAATTAATAATTTGCTGTTAAAATTTTAAAAAATTAAAAAAAGCATATATTATAATAATAATAATAAAAATATTAATTATGTTTTAAAAATTAATAAGCTTTATATATAAACAACTTGTTTTATAATTTTGCAATTATAAAATTATATTAAAACTTTTAAAAATAAAATAAACTATGTTATAATTATATAACTATGTTAAAAGTTATATTATATTATATAATATAATATAATATAGTTTTAAAAAATCAATTAAATATTATATTATAATAAATATAACATTATTTTTTTTAAGTTAAGGTTATTTTTTTATTTAATAAAATTAAAACTAAATTAATTTAAATATAAATTAAAATAAACTTTGATATTTTTTTTTTTTAAGTATAAATAATTTTTATTATTAAAAAGCTTTTTTTATTATTATTAAGTTTATATTAATTATTGTAACAATTTAAACAATATTAAATTAATTTAGTTTTTTATATAATTGTTTTTATTATTATTTTTGCTGTTTAATTTATTATAAAATAATTTAAATACTTTTAAAAATAAAAACTTAAAATAAAAAATATAGCAACTAATCATAACTATATATATAAATTAATAATAATTGCGAAATAAGTATTAACAAAAGTTATTTAAATATAAAAACTTTTTTAATTTAAAAAATTTAAACTTTATTAGCTTTTTAAAAACAAAAATTTAAAAAACAACAAATAGCTATAATAATATATACAAATTAATAATAAATATTAAATATATATTAATAAAAGTTAGTTAAAAATAAAAACTTTTTTAAATTTAATAATTGAAAACTTATTTAGTTAAAATTTATTAATTTTAAAAAAAAAAAATTATTAAAAAAATAAAAAAAAAGTTTTTTATAACAGTATAATAAAATTAATTAATTTATTAAAATTTTATATTAACTAATTAATTAAAAACTTGTTTTTAAAAAAAACTTATTTAATAAATTAATAAAACAGAAAATATAATAAAAATTTATATATTATAAACTTGTATATATTAAATAAAAAATGTTTTATTTTAATAAAAAAGATTTTAATTAAAAAAAAAATAAAGCCGTTAAATAAATATAAAAAAGCAAAAATATAAATATAATATATATTTTATAAAAAAAAAAACCAACTGTTAATTACTGTAGTTTTAAAAAATAAAACAACAAAATAATTTATAATTATTAAATAATAAAACTATTAAATGTTTTAAAAACGAATAAACTTTTTTTATAAATAATTTGTTTTATAACTATATAATATAATTATATAACTATATAGTTATATAATTATATAAGTATTTTAAAAATTATATATTAATAAATAAAACTTTAATAAATAAAACTTTTTATAAAATAATAAATTTATTTTTTAATGTTGTAATTATATTAAAAGTTATATTATATTTTATAATATAATATAATATAATTTTAAAAAATAAATTAAATATTAAATTATATTAAATATAATATAATTTATTTTAAAATAAGTTTGCTGTTTTATTTAATAAAAAAAAAGCTAATATAATTTATATATAAATTATAATCAATTTTTATATTTTTTTTTTGTTTTAGTGCTATTATTTTTATTAATAAAAAACTTTTTTTAATGCTATTATGTTTATATTAACTATTGCAACAATTTAAAAAATGTTAAATTATTTTAGTACTTTATATAATTATAACAGTTTTTATTTTTAATGTTTTAATTTAGTTTTAAATATTATAATTATAATTTCAGTTTTAAAATTTTATTAAAAATATTTAATATTATTAACTTTATTAAATAAATAAAAAATTAATATTTATAAATTGTTATTTTATAGTTTGTTAATAATATATTTATAATATTAAAAAATTTATAATGAACTATTTAAAATGTTTTTAAAATAACTATATTTTTTATAATATGTTATAATTACTATATTTTGTTTATATATTGCATTATTTAATAAAAGTTTAATTTTTATAACAATTAAATTATATTGTTTAATAATAATATTTTTTGCTTTATAATTTAATAAGTTAAAATTAAAAAATATTAATATATAAATAATTTTTTTGCTATTATATAAAAAAACAATTTTATAAATTTTAAAGCTATTTTTTTACAAATATTAAAACAATTAAATAATATAGTTTATATTAATAATAGTTATATTTATTAATTATAAATATATATTTTATAAATTATATTTAATTTAAATATTTAAAAGTTAATATTATTTATTATTTTATATTTTATTATATATTTTAATTAAACTTATATATAAAGCAGCTTTTTTAATTAATATAATTATTAAAAAAATAATATATAGTTGTTTTTTTAAATTAATAAAACAATAATTAAACTATAAATAGTTTAAAATTATAAAAAAAAAACAAATAATTAAATAAGTTTAAGTAAATATTATATAATTTAAATATAATTATTAATAGCTGCTTTTAAAAATAAAAATTCAAATTAAAAAAAACAAGTAAACAATTATAACTATATATAAAAATATTTAATTTATAATTATTAAACTAGTACTAATAAATATTGTTTAAAAATAAAAACTTTTTTAAACTTAGTAATTAAAAACTTATTTAGTTAAAATTTGCTAATTTTAAAAAAAAAGTTAAAAATAAAATAAAAAATAAAAAATTTTAAAAAAATATAATAAAATTAACTAATTTATTAAAATTTTATATTAATTTATTAATTAAAAACTCGTTTTTAAAAAAGATTTATTTAATAAACTAATAAAAAACAACAAACATAAAAAATTTATATATTATAAATTAATAAATATTAAATCGAAAAAGTTTTATTTTAATAAAATATATTTTAAATAAAATAACAAAATAGTTTATAATTACTAAATAACAAAACTTTTAAATATTTTAAAAATAAATAAAATTTATTTACAAATAACTTATTTTTTAATACTATAATTATATTAAAAGTTATATTATATTTTATAATATAATATAATATAACTTTAAAAAATAAATTAAATATTAAATTATATTAAATATTATATAATTTATTTTAAAATAAGTTTATTACTTTATTTAATAAAAAAAATTAATATAATTTATATATAAATTAAAATCAATTTTTATATTTTTTTTTGTTTTAATATAATTATTTTTACTAATTAAAAACTTTTTTTACTACTATTATATTTGTATTAATTATTACAACAACTTAAAAAACGTCGAACTATTTTAATATTTTATATAGTTGTTTTTATTTTTATTTTTGTTATTTTACTTTTTAATAATAATTATAATTTTGTTTTTTAAACTTTATTAAAAATGTTTAATATTATTAATTTTATTAAATAAACAAAAAATTAATATTTTTAAAATATTATTTTTTAACTTATAAATAGTATATTTATAATATTAAAAAATTTATAATATAATGTTTAAAATGTTTTTAAAATAACTATGCTTTTTATAATATATTATAACTATTATATTTTATTTATATATTATACTATTTAATAAAAGTTTAATTTTTATAACATCTAAATTGTGTTGTTTAATAATAACATTTTTTGCTTTATAATTTAATAAGTTAAAATTTAAAAACTTTAATATAAAAATCACTTTTTTGCTATTATATAAAAAAACAATTTTATAAGTTTTAAATTTAGTTTTTTATAAATATTAAAACAATTAAATAATATAGTTTATATTAGTAATAGTTATATTTATTAATTATAAATATATATTTTATAAGTTATATTTAATTTAAATATTTAAAAATTAATATTATTTATTGTTTTATATTTTATTATATATTTTAATTAAACTTATATTTAAAGCAACTTTGTTAATTAATATAGTTATTAAAAAAATAATATATAGTTTTTTTTATAAGTTAATAAAGCAATAACAAAAATATAAGTTGTATAAAATTGTAAAAAAAAAAAATAATTAAATAAATTTAAATAAATGTTATATAATTTAAATATAATTGTTAATAACTGCTTTTAAAAACAAAAACTTTAATTAAAAACAATAAATAAACAATTGAAATTATATATAAAAAAAATTTGTAATTACTAAATTAATATTAATAAATATTACATAAAAATAAAAAGTTTTTTAAATTTAGTAATTAAAAATTTGTTTAGTTAAAATTTGCTAATTTTTAAAAAAAAAAGTTATAAAAAAACAAAGAAATTTTTTTTTTTAATAAAATATAATAAAATTAATTAATTTATTAAAATTTTATATTAATTAATTAATTAAAAACTTATTTTTAATAAAAACTTATTTTATAAATTATTAATAATTAAAATATATAAAAAATTTATATATTATAAACTTATAAATATTAAATTAAAAAAGTTTTATTTTAACAAAATATATTTTAATTAAAAAAAAAACCAAAATAATTAAATAAATATAAAAAAATAAAACTAAAAATATAATATATACTTTATAAAAAAAAAAAACAACTATTAATTGTTATAGTTTTAAAAAATAAAACAATAAAATAACTTATAATTATTAAATAATAAAACGATTAAATATTTTAAAAATAAATAAAACTTTTTTATAAATAACTTATTTTATAATTATATAATATAAATATATAACTATTTTAAAAACTATATAATAATAAATAAAAATTTAATAAATAAAACTTTTTTTAAAAATAATAAACTTGTTTTTTAATATTTTAATTTTATTATAAGTTATATTATATTTTATAATATAATATAATATAGTTTTAAAAATAAAATAAATATTAAATTATATTAAATATAATATAATTTATTTTAAAATAAGTTTACTATTTTATTTAATAAAAAAAAAGCTAATATAATTTATATATAAATTAAAATTAGTTTTTATGTTTTTCTTTTGTTTTAATATAATTATTTTTATTATTAAAAAGTTTTTTTTATTATTATTAAACCTTTTTTATTATTATTATATTTATATTAACTATTATAACAATTTAAACAATATTAAATTATTTTAATACTTTATATAATTATAATAGTTTTTATTTTTAATATTTTAATTTATTTTTAAATATTATAATTATAATTTTAGTTTTAAAAATTTATTAAAAATATTTAATATTATTAACTTTATTAAATAAATAAAAAATTAATATTTTTAAGTTGTTATTTTTTAGCTTATTAATAATATATTTATAATATTAAAAAATTTATAACAAAATATTTAAAATGTTTTTAAAATAACTATATTTTTTATAATATATTATAATTATTATATTTTATTTATATATTATATTGTTTAATAAAAGTTTAATTTTTATAATAGCTAAATTGTATTATTTAATAATAGTATTTTTTGTTTTATAATTTTTTAATTTAAAGTTTAAAATTTTTATTTTATAAATAGCTTTTTTATTAATATATAGCATAAAAATTTAATAAACTTTAAATTTAATTTTTTATAAATATTAAAACAATTAAATAATATAATTTATATTAATAATTATTAGTAGAACTTTTTATATATACATATACAAAAAGATTCGGAGTAATCTATAAAGTTTAAAGTCTGTTTCTAAGTTCTAAAGTTTTATATTAATTTATATATATATTTTACAAAAAAAAGTACAACTAAAAAAGTTATACACAAGTTATTTACATATATATATATATAAAACTTGTAAATCTTATAAATTTTAATAAGTTTTTATATTTTTTATTTATTTAGTTACTTAATAAAAGTTCTAGTTAAAGTTTTAGTTATATATACTAAATATATATATATAAGTTCTGTCAAATTATTAGTTCAATATTAAAACTTTTTTTTTTTGTGTAATAATTTTAGTTTTAATATTAACTAATTTTCTGTTATTTTTTTTACTGTTTAATTGATTTATATATACTTTTATTTGTATAACTAGCTTATTTATACTAACTAGTTTTTTTAATACTTAATTAAGTGCTTTTTTTATATAAATATTTGCTAAATTGTTTTTGTTATTAATTTATTATATTTTTATAATTTTGCGATTTTTGTACATTTTTTAAAATAATATAATATTAATTATAAGTCGCTTTTTTTATATAATTTCTAGCTTAACTAAACATTTGTACAAAAATTTAAAATTTGTATATATAACTAATAATATTGCTAATAATTTTATTATATAAATAATTTTTTAAAAAGTTATATTAAATATAATAGTGCAATTAAATCTATTAATTATATTATATAGCTTATTTGCTAATATACTATATATAATTTGTTTATATTTAATTAAATTTTAATAAACAATATTACTTTTAATTATAAAAGTATTTTTTATATAACTTTTATTAGTTAATATAATTATAAATTTAATTTAAAAATTTAAATCTTTATTATTTACAAACATTTTATTAATAAAAATAAAAATTTTTATACAACTAAAATTTAAAAATATATAGCATAGTTTTTGCTATATATTGTTAATTTGTTATTATATTTATATATTTAATACTTTAATATTGTTTTTTAATAACTTTTAAACTTATATAGTAACTAATAAGTTATATAATATTTTTAATTAATATATAAAAACAATATATACTTTTTAAGCTTGCTAAATAATATATTGCTAAAAGTAATTTTTTGTATAAAAGTTAATAGTACATAGTTATTTAGCTTATTTTTGCTAAATAAAAAAAAAATCTTGTTTATTTATTTAAATTTTGCTTTTATTAAATTTAACAAAATGTTTAAATATTAACTTTGCTTTTAATTTTATATAAAATAATAACTTGGTTTTTTTTTTATATAAAAATTTTTTAAATATAATATTAAAAATATTGTTTATTTAAAATTCTATAATTGCAAATTTGTTAAGTTTTTTTTTAGTATATAATAAACATAAATTATATATAAACACTTTTATACTTAATTTTTAGCAGTAATATTTATAGTATATTTTATACTAATATAATTTTAATTTAGTTAATTTATATAATAGTTATATAATTTAAAATATAATATTTATTAAATATTTGCTTTTTAGTTCTTTTAATAAGTAAGTATAAATTTTTCAGTTTAAATTGTTATACAATTATATATATATTTAAAAAATGTTTTGCAATTTTATATATATACTGTAGTTTTAAATTAACAATAGTTTTAAAGCTATAATAAACTATTAATTTATATACTAAATTATTAATATTTATATAAAAATTTAAACTTTATTATTATTTTTATAACTTTATACAATTAGTTTAAACTTTTTGTACAATTTAGTTGTTTTATTTTTAACTTTTTATATAAGCTTAATTTAAAAAATTCTTATTTAGTTATATTTGTTTAAATTATATTATATAAATTAAAATATATTTTAGTTTATTAGTATATTTATTTTAATTACATTTAATTGTTTAAAAAGTATACTAAATGTAATAATTATACTGTTTTGTTTTAATTATACAGCTAAAGTATAATTATTAACTTTTTTCGGTACAAAGTACTAGTTACTAATAAGTATAAATAACTTTTTTAATCTGTTTTTATATTACAGTTATAGCTATTTAACAGTTTAAAAAAAGTTATACAAAAAGTTATTTTTTTTATACAATAAATTAAATATAGTTTTTTTTTAATAATATAACTTAACTTATATATAACAAAACTTAGCTAATTTATTTATTATATCAACTATAATATTATAATTTTTAATTATAAAAATCTTATATAATTTTGTTTAATTTTTATGTTTTTTTTATATTATAACTTCATTTTAAAAAAGTAAAAAAAATATTTCATATAATAATGTTAATTTATTTTTAGTTTATATAGTTTAATTAATATTAACTTTTATACAAATATTTTTCAACATTTTTATAACTTTTTATATAGTTTTTATTTTTTAAATAATTTTTAACAAAAAAAATAAATTACTATTAATTTTTAAATAAGTTTTAAAAATTAGCAAAATAAATACAAAACTATTTGATTTAGCTATATTATTTAAAACTTTTATAACTATTTATAGTACTGTTTTTTCGTTTATATAATAACTAATTTTTTTATATAAAATATTAAACATATAACAAAGTAATATATATACTTATTTAACTTTTTTAACAGTTTAATATGTTTTAACAGGTATTTTTTTGTATAAAGTTTTAACTAGTTATATATTATTGCAAAATTTTTCAAACAAAAAATTTGTATTAAAATTATATATAATATAATCAAATAGCTTTTAATATATTAAAATTTAACATTAATATAATATATTTTAAATATTATATACAAATAAAAACTTTAAAAATTTAGCTGCTTAAAACAAAATATTTATATTAATTATATATAAAGTTAATTATTTATTAATTTATATAATATCTATTATAATTTTATAGTTAAAATTATATTTATTTTTTAGTAAAAACTTAAATTTTTTTAAAAATTAATTATATAATTAACAATAATAACAAAACTTTTTGATTTTTTGAAATATTAAAACGTTAATATTATTATATTTAGCTTTTTGCAATAGTTTTACAAGTTTTTTTGTACAAAAATATTTAAATCAACGATATAATTTTTAAAGCTTTTTTTTTATAAAATAACTTGCAGCTTTTAATTAATTAATATTAAAAAACAAATGTTTTTATTTTTATATAATAAATACTATTATACTATTTTGTTATATAATTATATTTTGTATATTATTAAAATAAATATATAATTAGTTTATATTTTGTAATAATAGTAAAAATAAAATTAATACATTTAAAATATAAAATTTAATTAGTTTAATTAATATTAATATAGTTATAATACTTATAGCTTTAAAGCTTTTAATATTACTAAATCAAATTGTTATATTATTTAAAGTTTAATTTATTTATATAAAAAAGTTTTTTTATACAAAAATTTTAATTTAAACTTTTTTAATAGTTAAAACTTTAGCTGCATTAATATTTTATAAAATATTTTAATACTTTATATTATATTAATTGTTTAAATAAAAATTGTTTAATATTAACATTTAATTTTAAATATATATATTTTTTTTTGTTATATAATAAAAATATATTAAATTTATTAAAAATTAAACTGTTTCATTTTTAGTTTTAAAATTTAAATTGTTATTCAATTTACTATTATATAAAAAATTTTTATTACTTTTATAATTTAATATAAATATATTATACTTTTTATACAATAAAACTTTTTGTTTTAAAATATTACATATAGCAAAATATTGCTTTTTTATTTTCGATTTTTTTTATTAACTATAGTTAATAAATCAACAATTAAACTTTTTATAAATAAAACACTTTTTGTTATTTCTGTTATTTTTATTATACAATTGCTATAATTTTTAGCAAAAATTTTTTTTTAAGCTATAACTATATAATTATTTTAAATATTTAATATTATATTGTTTATTAACAAAATAAACATTTATTATACAATAATAGTTTATTTTTTGATTAAAAAAAACTTGTAGCATTATTTGTAAATTAAAAAACAATGTTTTATACATAAGTTTTTAACTAATTAAAGCAAGTTTAAGCTTAAATATGCTAAAACATACTTATACAACTGCTATATAAAATAATATTTTTTTATAATAACTAAATCTTAAAATACATTATATAAATTAAAGCTTATTAATTATAATTTCTAATACTTTAAATATTATTTTTATTAAATTGTTTTGTTTTATTTATATAAAAGTAATTATAATTTAATTAATTTAATATTAACTATAATTAACTATTATATTAAAATAATTGTTAAATATTATATAAATTTTGTTTTATTTATATATTAAACTAATATAATTAAAATAATACTATTTAGCTCTTTTTTTTAATATAAAACAAAATACTACATAATATTGTTTTTTAGTAATTTTAAGTTAACAATATATCGAAATAAAAATTTAAGCTTTATTATATAATATATTGTACAATTTATTACTATAGTTTCAATTAAATCGTTATATTTTAATAAACACAATAAATTAAACTATTTTAATTAAACTATTATAAATAATCTAAATAAAAAAAAGTTCGTATAATTGATTTTTATATATAAAAAAAAGTGCAAAATATACAATAAAAATCTTAAAAGTAAGTATAAATTTTTAAATTTTTATTTATATAATAAAAGTAAATACTTAATTATTTGTTCTAAATATTAAAATAAATATTAATGTTGTTAGTTTTAATATAGCTGATTGTAATATTAAATAATCTATTTGTACAATTTAAAATTTTAATATACTTGCTAATATAAATACTAAAGCTGTTTATATAAATATATCGTTATTTAATTTTTTGTTATTGTTATCGCTAAATTTTTTAAATAAATATATAAATTTATTATTATATATAGCTCTGTATATTTTAATCTTTTTATTATTTATAACTATTATAATAAAAATATATTTAAATATACAACTAATATTTATAAATATAAGTTTTATTTAATTTTTAAAATTTATTACAAATATTTATACAAACTATTTGCTTTTGATTTTTAATTATATATATTTTTTCAAACATTGTATAAAATATATTAACACTTATACTAAAATAATTAAATCGTTTAAATTAATAATAATACTTTAATATTTAAAATTAGTTTTACTTTTTTATTTAAAAATGTTAATATTACTTTTTTTAGCTATATTTTTATATAAAAATAAATTTAAATTAAATCTTTTATTTAAAAATTTAAATTGATTATATTAAGTTGCTGCAGCTATTACTGCTGCTGCTACTTATGTTATAAATACCGATATAATTATAAAAAATAATAAAAATAAAAATAAAAAAGTAAATAAATAAATAAAGTAATTAAAAAGTTAAATATATAAAATAGTTTATAGTTTTGTTAATTTTTATATAAAAATAACTAAATATTATATAAAAAAGATTTTCGACTTTACAATAATTAAGTTTTTTTGTTTAATAATCAATTTAACTTTTTTTTTGCTAATCGATATAAATAATAGTTTACTTTTTGTATAAAAAGTAAAAAATTTAACACAAAAGCTACTTTATAGCTAAGCTCTGCTTTTTTATTTTATTAATTTATAATTGCATTTTATAATCATTAATTAGTATTAGTAAAACTTTTTATATATATATATATAAAAAGATTTAAAATAATTTATAAAGTTTAAAGTCTATTTTTAAGTTTTAAAGTTCTATATTAATTCATATATATATTTTACAAAAAAAAGTACAACTAAAAAAGTTGTATATAAGTTATTTACATATATATATGCGTAGGACCTGTAAGTTCTATAGATCTTAGTAGGTCTTTGTATTTTTTATTTATTCGGTTACTTAATAAGGGTCCTGGTCACAGTTCTAGTTATACACACCAAGTATATATGTACAGGTCTTGTCAAATCATTGGTTCAACAATAATAGTTATATTTATTAATTATAAATATATATTTTATAAGTTATATTTAGTTTAAATATGTAAAAATTAATATTATTTATTGCTTTATTGTTATAAATAGTTATAAAAAGTTTTAAAAATAAATTTATAGCAACAATATAATATAATAATTAATATTTCACTATATATTTTAACTAGATTTATGTATAAAGCAGCTTTTTTAATTAATATAGTTATTAAAAAAATAATATATAGTTTTTTTTATAAATTAATAAAATAATAATAAAAATATAAATTATTTAATATTGTAAAAAAAATCAAATAATTAAATAAGTTTAAATAAATATTATATAATTTAAATATAATTGCTAATAATTACTTTTAAAAACAAAAACTTTAGTTAAAAAAAATAAATAAACAGTTATAACTATATATAAAAAAAGTTTATAATTATTAAATTAATGTTAATAAATATTGCTTAAAAATAAAAACTTTTTTAAATTAAATAGCAATTAAAAATTTATTTAGCTAAAATTTGTTAATTTTAAAAAAAAAAAGTTATAAAAAAAATAAAAAATAAAAATTTTGTAAATATATAATAAAATTAATTAATTTATTAAAATTTTATATTAACTAATTAATTAAAAACTTATTTTTAATAAAAACGTATTTAATAATTAATATAAAGCTAAAAATGCAAATAATTTATATATTATAAACTTGTAAATAGTAAATCGAAAACATTATATAAAATGATTTTTTTTTATTATAATATAATAAATACTGCTATTAAAAAGCTTTATATTATATTATTAAAATTATATTAACTATTATAACTACTGTAACAACATTGATTTATTTTAGTTTTAAGTATAGTTGTTTTTGTTTTTGTTTTTTTAACTTTATTTGTTTAAAAAATATAATTAATTCTATAAATATTTATTAATTTAATTAGTTTTATTGCATTTATTATATTAACTAAGTTTAAAAAAAGTTTTTTGTTTTTTTTTAATAAAGTTTAAATGTTTAATTTTTATTAAGTTATATAATATATTTTAAAAAAATGTACCAAGTATATTTTTAAAATAACTATGTTATATATAATAAGTTATTATTGCTGCGTTTTTTTTATTAATATTTTAACAATAATTTATAAGCAGTTTTTTTAATAATATATTATACTATAAAATAATTAAAGTTTTATAAGCATATTTTTTTTTTTTTAAAAATTTAGCTTTTTAATTAGTAGTTTATTATATATATTAAATATTTTTAAAATGTAAACTTAGTAATTACTAATATAAAATTTTTAATAATATTAAAAAATATAAATAATGTAAATATAAATAATAAAATTTATATTTTTTAATTATAAGTATAAAGATTATATAATATATTTAATTTAAAAATTAAAAAGTTAATATTTTATTTTATTTTATTGTTATAAATAGTTATAAAAGCTTTAAAAAATAATTTTATAGCAGCTATATAATACAACGATTTATATTTTGCTATATATTTTAACTGAACTTATATAAAAAGCAGTTTTTTTAATTAATATAGTTATTAAAAAAGTAATATATAGTTGTTTTTTTAAGTTAATAAAACAATAGTTAAACTTTAAATAGTTTAAAATTATTAGCAAAAATAAAGAATTAAATAAGTTTAAAGAAATGTTGTATAAAATAAATATAATTGCTAATAAATGCTTTTAAAAACAAAAACTTTAATTAAAAAAAATAAAAGCTAGCTATAACTATATATATAAATAAATATTAATTACTAAATAAATATTAACAAGTAATATTTAAAAACAAAAACTTTTTTAAATATAAAAATTGAAAACTTATTTCGTTAACATTTATAAATTTAAAAAACAAAAGTTGTAAAAAAAATAAAAAAAAAAGATTTTTAGTTAATATTAAATTTTAATTTTATTTAAATTTTATTTTTAATAAAAACTTATAAAATATAAAATAACAACAATTAAAAATATTTAAATATTTAAATATTATAAATATATAAAAAGTTATTTAAAAAGTATTAAAATAAAATATATTATATATAAATTATTTATTATAAAAAACTTATTATATTTATATAGAATTTTTTTTAATAGTTTTAACTGTTAATAAAAAGCTATATTATAAAACAAATATAAATTAACAAAATAGCAAGCTTTTTAAATAACTATTAAATAATATACTATTTAAGTTAAAAACTACTATTTATATTAACTAGCTAAATAAAAATAAAAAAAACTAACTTTTAATAACTTAATTAATTTATTTAGTTTATATTAATTTTATTTATACTATTAAATATATTATATTAAAAAAAATATATATAAAAAATATAAACAAAAAATTATTATATAAATATAAAATTGGAATTATATATAAATAAAACTTAATATTAAAACATATAAACATTAAAAAACTTATTTGTTTTTATTTAAATTAAAAATATATATATTAATTATTTAATTAAATTATAAATTTAATTATATTTTTATATATATTATAAATACTTTTTACAAATAAAATTATTTAATATATATTTAATTTGTTTTTTAATTAATTTATAAAAAAGCTTAATATAACAGTTTATTAATAAATATATAATAAAAAAGTTTATTATATTATATTTTATATACTAATATTATAAATAAAAAACAATATTAATAATTTTATAAAATTAGTTTTTTTTTTTTTTTTATTTATTAAATAATTTTAACAACTTTTAAAACTTATTTTATATTAGCTAGCTTTTAATAATTAGTTAAATTATTAAAAAAAAACAAAGTAATTATAACAACTTGTAATATTATATATATATATATTTTTTTTATTTATAAACTTTTATAATAATATAATAAAATGTTTATAATATTAACAAACATATTTTAAACAATTATTTTTAACTATTTTTTAAAACTATTATATTTTTAATAATATTTTAATATAATATAGTTTTTTTTAATAATATTATTACAGCTATTAATATATAAAATATATTTTTAATAAAAAAAGTTATATTAAAAAATTATTAATTGTTTTTTATATATTTTAACAATATAAACTTTGGTTTTTTATATATAAGTAATTATAATATAAAAACTTTTTTTACAACTTTTAAAGCAATAATTTTGTAGTTTTTGCTGCAAATTTTTTCAAAATAATTAAAGATTTAAATAATATGTTTTATAGTAATAAAAAATATAACTTTAAAGTTTTTTTATAATATTATATTTTTGTTTATTTAATTAAAAGTTAATAATTTATATTATTATTTGTTATATATAATAATACTAAGTTTTAAAAATAAATATAAAATAATAAATAATATAGTAAAAAAGTTTAATATTTTTAAAATAAAATGTTTAAATTTATATATAAAGTAGTTTTATTAAAAAATAATTATATTATAAATATAATAGTTTTATATAACAAATTAATTAAACAATAATAAAACTATTTATAATTTAAAATTTTTAAAACTTAAATAAAAAAAAGCAAATAATTTAATAATAATATATAAATATATTAAAATTATTAATAACTAATAATTAAAAACAAAATATAATTTGAAATTTATAATATAAAAACATATTTAATAAAAATATAGTTTAAAAATAAATATTATAAAAAAAAAAAATATATATAAAAAAAAAAAAAAAAAAAGTTGTTAAAAACGCTTAAATTTTATTTAATATAATTTTTGTTTGTAAAAAAGATTTATTAAATATAAAGCAAATAAAACAAAATAAATAAAATATTTAAATAATTATAAAATTACAAATAAAAACTTTAAAAATTTTTAGTTTTTAATAAATTAATATAATATATAAATAAAGCAATAAAACAGTTTGTTATAAAATATATATAAGTTTTACTGTTTAATTAATAAATTAAAAGTTTTTGTAAAAATAAAACAGTTAACTATTAAAGTTTTAAATAAAAAAAGAAAAACAGTATTTATTACTAAGTTAATAATATATTTATAATTTTATTTATTATGTTTTATTTAAAATTATATTAATATAAATATTGTAAATATATTTAAAAATAAATTTGTTTTATATATAATAAACTTATTTTTTAACTAACTTTTTAAAAGGTTTAACATTATATTATATAACTATTATATTAAATGTTAAAAAAGTTATTATATTATATTTAATATGTTAATATATTAATATTAAAAATAAAACATAGTATTAATAATATAATAAAGCAATCTTTTTTTTAATTTGTTAAATTTATTTTTTTATTTAAAACTATTTTATTTTGTTAATAATTTTTAATTAATTTATTAAAATTAAAAAACGTTAAATTATTATAGCAACTAATATTTATATATATTTTTATATTATTTTTTTGTTTTAAATTGTAAACTTTAATTATAACATATTTAAATTTATTGTTTTTATTTTAATAAAAAATATCTAAAGTTTATTTATTAAATTAATATTAATTTAGTTAAAACAAATTTTACAATAAATTTATATTAATTGCTAAAATAAAAAATAGTTATATAATTTTATTAGCTGTTATAAAATTATTTTTATTAAAAATTATATAACTTATTACAATATATTAAAAAATAATACTTAGTATTTTATAAAAACTATTATATTTTTTATAATAGTTTAATATTGTTGTGTTTTTTTTATATTTATTAAAATAGCTATTTATATATAAACAATATTTTATAATTATAAAATTATACTATAAAACAATAAATATTTTGTTTAAATAATTTATTATTATTTTTATTAAGTTATTATTAAATAGTATATTATATAATGTTATATAGTTTTTATTAAATATAATATAGTTTTTGCTATATTTTATTTATAAATATTTAAAAATGTAAATAATATACACAAAGTATATTGCTATTTTATTTTTAATTAATATAAAATTTTCAATAAGTATAAAATTTCTATTTAAAGTGAAATTTTTATTTAAAGTAGAATTATTATTTGCTGCAAATTTTTAATTAAGTTTATTTTTTTAAATAAATACAAAATCTTTATTATTTACAATATTTTTAAAAACTACTAAAGCTATAAACAAGTTATTTTAAAAATGCTTTATATTTAATTTATATAATATAGTTTTTTTATTAAAACTAATAATAACTAAACTAGTAAAATTTATATTTTAACAAACTTGTTTGTTTATTTATATATATAATTTATTAAATAAAAAGAACTAAGTATTAATAATTAATATTTAAATTGCAAATATTTGTAAAAGTTTTTAAAAACTATTATATAATAATATTACAATAAAATAATTTATATTTAATAATATATAATAACAGAACTTATAAAAAAAGCAAATAATTAAACATATATTAATATATATTATATAACTAATAAGTAATTAATAATATATATTTATTAAAAATAAAAATTTTGTTTTAAATATATAAAAAAAAACTAATAAATTAAATTTATATAAATAAATGCTATAAAATTAATAATAATTGTAGCTTAAAAATAAGTTTAATAGTAAAGTTTAATATTAAAAAATAAAGTTATATAAAATAATTTTAATATAAGCTTTTTTAAAAAAAAAAAGTTGTAAAAAAAATAAAAAAAAAAAAGTTTAAAATATAAGTATAAATAAATCAAGTTATATAAATTTTATTTTTAATATAGCTTTATATATATATAAAAAAAAAAGCAATATAAACAAAATATATATATATATATAATATATATAATAAAATTATAAATATTAAATTAAAAAGCTTTAAGCTATAAAAGTATATATATAAATAATATATAAAAATAACAATAATACTAATAAAAAAGTGCTAGTATAAAGTAATAAAATATATTATATAAAAAAAAAAAATTAAGCCGATATTAAATATAGCTGCAAAAAAAAAAAAAGCTATTAATATATAAATATCTAGTTTATTTGCTAATTAATAATAAAACAAATTTAAATATATTATTTTTTATATTATAAATATATTTTAAAAACAAAATTATTTAACATATAATAGACTTGTTTTTTAATTAATTTATTAAATTTATTATTATTTTATATTAAATAATATTATTAAAATAAAATTAAATAATTACAATAGCTATTTTATAAATTTTATAAGCTTTTAAATATATTGTAAAAAAATCAAACTAGTTAATAAAATTAAAAGCATAAAATTTATTAAAATAACTAAATAAAAGCTATTGTTTAAAAAAACTAATTAAATTAAATAAAAAAAAACAGCATAAATAAAATAAACTAAACTAAATAAATAAATATTTGTTACTTTTAATTATAAGTTTATTTAATTAAACTACTATAATTTAGCTATTTAATTTAATATTTTTATTATTTTTTAAAAATTACTATTAAATTTTATTTTTATATAAATATTATAAACTTAATATTAAAATATTAATATTAAATATATTAAACTGTTTTTTATATATTAAATAAATATTGTAATTTTAAATCGCTTTTTTTAAATAAGTTTATTTATTAATTTAGCTATTTATATTTTAATATAGCAAAATTAAATATAAATTTAATTTTTATATAACTTTTTTTAGTTTTATTAGTTTAATTACTTTCAAAAAAGTTTGTTTTTAATTTTAACAGTTGCTTTTTAATAAAAATAACTTTTTTTTTTTTTTTTTTTTTTTGTTTAATTATATACATATTACTATATATATTGTTATTTATTTTGTTATTAATATATTCGATTTCCTATTTTATACTATTGATATAATTTTTTTAAATAAATAACTAATTAAATTTAAAAAATAGTTTTATTTAAAAAGAATTCTTTGTTAATATTTTTAAAAATATTAAATTTAATTTTTTTTTATTATTGTTTATTAATATTAAACTTAAACTAATATTAACATTTTTTAAAATTAATATATTTATATTACTTTTAATTTAAAATAAATATAAGTTTAAACTTTGATATTTAATAAACGCTTTTTTATTTTATATTGCTATATTATTATTAAGTTATAATAAGTTTTATATACTATTAATTTCATTATATTATAATATTAATATTTTTTTATATATAAACTGTTTATTTTATTATTAATTAAAACTTAAACGTTATTTTTAAAATTATTTATATTTATTGTTTAATTATTTAAATTAAACAATTTTATTTTTATTTTAAAATTGCTAACGTTTTAAATGTTATTTTTAATAATTAATAATAAATTATTATTTATTAACTTTTTAAACAGCTAGTATTTTTTTTATATAATATTGCTAACTTTTTAAATATTGTTTTTAATAATTAATAACATATTATTACTTATTACATATTAAAGCAGTAGCTATTTTTTTTGTTTAAATGTTTATAAAACAAAGTTGTTGTTTTTTAAAAAATAAAAAAGAAATAATAATAACAGCTATTTTTAAATAACTACGTTATATTAACAGCTTTTAAAAAATTTAACAAATTATAATATAAAAATTAAAAAAATATTAAAATTTTTTTTAATACTAAACCAGCTAATTAATATTAAAGCTTTTTAAATAATTTAATTATAATAACTTTTACAATTAACAATATTAGTGCTATTTTTTAACTACTTAATTAAAAAGTTAAAAAAGTATTATATAATATTATTTATTTTAACAAAATTTCATATTTTGTTTTTATTTTTTAAACTAATTAAATTCAAATCTATTTCTTTTTAATTAATATAAATAATAAAAATAAAAAAATTAATATTTAATAACTAGTTTATTTTACTAATAGTACTTTTTTTATATTTAAAATTAGCATTTAATAATAAATCGAAATAATAAAATGCTGGTTTTAATATTTTATAGCAGTACTAATTAATAAATACATTAAACATTTTTTAAAAAAAAAAATTTATTTGCAAATATAAAACTTGCTAACTATTTTTTGTAAAAAATATATATTTAATTAATTTAGCTATTTTTTATTTTTTTAGTTAATAAAAACATTTTAAAAAGTATAACTATAGTTATTATTGTTTGCTATATTTTTTATAATAAAAAACTTTTATTAAATAGCAATTTTATAAGCATTTTTTAATATAAACAAAATAAAAAAAAGCATATAAAAATTAAATAAAAAATTAAAAAAATATTTAAACTAATAAAATATTTTGTAATTAATAAATATTTTAACAAAGCTGGCAATATTTATAATAATAACTTTAATAACTTTAAACTTTGTAGCAAAGTTATTAATTATACTATTAATTAAATATAAGTTATTTTTTTAAATATTTAATATATTATAAAACTAGCTATAACAAAAATTATTACTACTTGTTTATAATTTAATGTATAATTAATATTTATTATATTTTCAATTAATATATATTGCAAATAAAAAAATAAAAAACAAAAACTTTACATAAAATAAAAACCCGGTTTTTATTTTATATTATAAAACTAGTTAATATTTTAAAATAAAAAAGCTTAGCAATAAACAAAAAAGTAAAAAATAAAATATTATATATTAAAAATAAAACAGTTTAAAAACAAGTTTAATAATATAATTTAAAACTTATTTTTTAACAGTGCAAATAATAAATAATATATATAAATATAATTTACTATTATATAAATAAAAACAGTATTATTATAAGAATATAAATGTATTTTTTTTTAAGCTTTTTTTTTTGTTAAACAATATTAATACTAATAATTAGTTAAAAACAAAAGAAAAATTTATAAAAAATATAAAATAGTTAATTTAAATATTTAATAACAAAATATATTTGTTTAAATATAACATATTAAATAAAAAAAATATATATTTAATAATAATATTATTAAATACAAATGTTTAAAATATAAATATTAAGTTAAAATTTTAATATTGCAGCAAATAAATCAATTTGTAATTAATTAATATAGCTTTTATAATATTAGCAATATTATTATTACATATTAGTTAATAATATTTTTTTATATATATATAATTAAATATTTTAAACAAAATATATTTACTTATTTATTAAAAGTTGCTTTATTAATAAACAATAAGTTAAAATATAATATATAAATAAATAAAAATATAGTTTTAATATTTTAAATATTAATTATTTAGCTATAAAACATTAATATATTAAATATATTTATATATATTTTAAGCAATTTTTTGTTTATAAATACTTTTTTATTATATATATAACTTTTAAATATATTAAAAAAAGCTTTTTTTTTATTACTATTTATTAGTTATAAATAAAATTTTATTTTTTACTTTTTTATATATATTTAAAAACTTAATATTTTTAAAACTTGTAATATAATAGCTATAAAAATTAGCAAAAATTTTAAGTTTTATAAACCAAAGTTTTATATTTAATAATAAATTATATTATATATATTGATTTTTTTTAATATATTAAAATATATATAAAATAATAACAAAAGTTTATTTTATATTTTTTTTTTAAATGTTAAATATATATATTTAATTTTATAAACTTAAACTTTAATATTTTAATAATTAATAAAGTTAAATTAAATAATAAACTGTTATAGCTATATTTATTTTTAAAGTTAATATATTTATAATAAAATAATTGCTATATTATAATAACTTAGTTTTAATTTTTCAATAAATATTTAAAATAAAGTATTAAGTTTTTATATATTATTTTTAAACTTATTTTATAAAAACATTTATTATTTAATTTTATAAGTTTTAATAAGCTAAAAATTAACATTATAAATTTTTAAAAATTAATATTATAATTTTTAATTAAAATTTTTTTATTTTAAACTTTTATTAATTATTTTTAATTATTAAATCAAATAAAAGCTTTAATAATATTAAATAAACTTTTGTTTTAAAATTAATAAAAAAGCTATATTTTTTTTTAAAAGCTTTTATAGCAACTTTATTTTAAAAATGTATATAAATAAATTTAAAAAAATTATTTGTTACATTTATATTAATAAATATTTTATTATATAATTTAATTGTTTATTGCTTTAAAAATAAATATAAATTGCTAAAAAGCAAAAATTTATTAAAACTTTTAATTTTCTTTTTTAACTTTGTTTATTAATTTTACAAATAAATATATATTATTTATAATTAAATAATATTTAAAGTTTACAATTATAAAAAAGTATTAATATATATTTATAATTTGTAAATTTAATTAAATTTTAAATAAGTTGATATTATAAATATTTAAAAACGTATATTTTTTAAAAGTTAAATTAATAACTTTTTTAATTATTTTTAATATAAAAATAATTAAAACGAATTTTTTTTTATAAAACTAGTTTAATGTATTAAAATTATTATTTTAAATAATTTTTTAAAAGTTTTTTTTATTATAATTGTTATTTTTATTAAAAAGTTTTTATAGCTTTTTTATAAGTTTTTTATATTTATTTAATATTATATTAAAATATTTATTGCTTATAGCTATAAATATTATAATATTAAAATAATAATATGTTATTTTAAAATATTGTTAAACTTTATAATTAGTAATTAATAATATATATATATATTTCATAGTTTAAAACTTGTTTAAATTATTAATTTTTTTAAGTTATTATATAATATTATAAAAAATAAAAAATAAAGTTAAATAAAAAAAATAGTATAAATTAAAAATAAAAATTTTATTTATTAAAAAAATAAAAATATTAAAGCTATAAAAATTAACTTTAAAAATAAAAATTTTAACTTTATTATTAATAAACAAAACTAAAAAAAAAAGTTATAAAAAAATAAAAAATGAAAATTTTATTAAAATAAAAATATTTAATATTTAATATTAAATTTTTATTTTTAAACTAAGTTTTTATATATTAATATTTATATTTAATAAAAATTTTGTTTTTAAAATATATTTTTAAATATTTAAGTAATAACTATTTGTAAACAGTTTTTAGTTATAAAATATTTAAATAGTTAATATATATAATATATAAAAAATAAAATGTAAAAATAAAAATAAAAATTTAAATAATATTAAATACAGTTAAAAAAATGTTTAATTAGTTTATATAAAAAGCTTGTAGTTTTTTATAATTATGCTTTATTATTTAAGCAATATTAGCTATTTAAATAAACTATATAAAAAATATTAATATTAATATAATATAATATTTATTTTTTAATAAAACTAACTTTTTATTAATAATATTAACTCATTTATACTATTAAAAAATTTATTAATATATTAATATATATTTTTTACTTGTTTTATTATATAAGCGATATAAAAGTTTAATATATATACTTTTTTTAATTAAATATTAACAATTGTTTTTTTTTATATTTTTATATTTTATTGTTAAAAATAATATATTTATATAGATATTTTTTACTACTATATTTTTTTTATTATAAAGTAATTATAAATTAAATATAAAGCTTTTAATTATATTTTATTTTTAAATATTTAAAATATTATATAATTAACTATTATTTAAATATTATTTTATAATTATATTATATTTATTTTTTGTTATAAATATTATTATAACAAGTTATAAATTAAAATTAACTTACAACACTTGTTTAATTTAGTTAAAATTTTTTTTTATTTTTTTATATTAATAATATATATTTAATTAAAACATTAAATATTATATTGTACTTTTTATACTTTTTTACTTTTTTATTATATATTTAATAAAAATATTAAATATTATATTATATTTTTTGCTTTTTTTTACTTTTTTATATTTATATTTAATTAATTATTAAATAATATATTTAATGTATAACCTAGTTATTATTTAATAATATAATTATATATTTATAATAATAAACTAATATATTATTAAATAATAAATAATAATATATTTGTTTATTTATATATATTAAATTTATTATATATATATATATTTTTAATTATAACAACTTTTATATTTAAATAAATAAATTATTAATTTTTTTTTAATATATATTAAAAAGTTGTAATATTAATAATTAATATTTAATTAATTATTAATAATTATTATTTATTATTATTTTTTATTTTTTTATATTTAATTATATATATTAAAAATAAAATATTTAATATATAGTTAT
>MU378388.1:0-33560 GCA_022495175.1 Hypoxylon argillaceum | reverse complement strand
TTTTAGCGCTGTTGATCGCATCCACTTTACTGACCTGATTTGGGTGTTGGTGTGTTGATCAAGGGGGGGTACTGGTCAGGTTGTCTGGGTACACTTCCTTACTACCAGTAGATAGTTGATATCGGCTTGACTTTCTCACTCGGTGAGGTCTTTCTCTCGTTACACTCAGTGCTCCTTCTTCTCTCGTTTTTTGTTTTGATGCTGCCTCCCTCGTTCACGGCGGATTTCTATCATTCTTTTGGAACACGCGATTGATCACTCGTTTGCCATACCAACAACTGTTACACCGACTGCGTATCATAGAATCGTTCCATATCTTAGGTCGATTACCGAATACCAATTTCCAATTATTAATCACCCAGCTTATTTACATTCTCCACTTGTAAACATGCATTGTTATACAGTGTACACTCTTTTAGTCGCCGGCCTCGCCAGCCAGACACTGGCTGAGCCACTTCGTGAGCCATACCGGCCCAAGCTCGCGCGCATGTCTACCCGTCATATATTGGGTCTTCATCGTCGAGACGTAGAAGGATACTCGCCCATGGAGCAAATCTGCGGGACTGGCGATACATGTGCCGAGGCGTGCGGGAAGGGATTTAAGCAATGCGCTTCCAAAGACGGGATACCACACTGTTTTAATCAGTTGCAGAAACAAACGTGTTGTCCTAGTGGGAGTGGTGGTGAGTAACTCGCTAATGCTGGCCTCGTGCTTATAGTACTAATCAGCATATAGACTCCTGCGATAATGGATACTTCTGTGCTGCTGATGAGAAAGAGAAGACGTGGTGCTGTCCTGACGGAATGAGCTTGAAGGAATGCGCCCAGAAATATGATATACCTGGACCGCTTACTTCTCAGCCACCACCTACTTCCGCATCTACCTCAACAAGAACAACCTCAAAGTCATCGACGACAACAAAAGCATCCGTAACGAAAGATACTTCAGCAACTCGAACTTCAACTACCCCAACGACAAAAACGACCACGAGCACAAAGCTAAAGAAGCCTGATGTTGCCGAGACCACAGCCACGGGTTCTGGGTCGGACGAGACAAGTACAGCCACCTCTTCGGCGTCGACTAATACAGTTCCCGCAACGCAGACCACTGCCCTGCCGTCAACTGCCTTGGATTCAACCTCGACTTCTACTCTTCCTGCTTCAACATCCACTAGTAGTATAAGCGAAAACGGGAGCGGTAGCTACGGGCCCACCAATAGCCTTGTCCTTTTTATCGCTGGTGCTCTGGTTGCACTTGTTTGATGCCCAATTTTCTTGCTATAACATTTGAGACATTTGTCGGACTTGACTTAATGTGACGTGTGTTAATGTTCTTCCGTCGAGAACTTCGGCCTCGCCAATGGTTTCTATAACAAGCGATTGCATCTTATACCCCTTGCTGGTTTCTCTGGTTTCCGCTATTGCTATCTGTCGGTTATCGCAATAGTAGCGATAATGATGTGTCTCCAAGATGTGGCTGTGTTAGTCTCGGGTTGGGGGAATACGACACACAGCGCTGTATGGCTTATGTAGCCGGAGCTGCATACGATAGAATTTAGACTCCTCCTGGAACGGAAGTAGATAATGAATGATACCCTTCTGCACTTCTATTCTGGTTGGCTAAGTCGTTATTCTTTTATTATGAATATGAATACTGGTGGTACTGTCGTGTATTCTATCTACTGCCGACTCCCCCGGGCGAAAAGGTTAAACACATGGATGCGAAGCGCGAAGCCCGGTCGAGTGCATGCGCTACGTAACCAATCCTGCTGTCCGCAACGTCTAATTACTTGTAGATCGATTTGATAGGTCCCTCAAGTACAGACTGCCCCAGGTCTAGGAATTTAGCGTATCGGGACTTGCTATACTTGAGCGATAGCTTGGATAATTCCCGATGCTAAATCTACGTTTCATCACATTCAACAATTATCAAAGTGCTTGGTTTAACGTTGAATGTACTTGATTTGGGTATTATCGATAATCAGTCTACGAGGACAATAGTTTCCCGAACTGGCTAGGGCTGGTACGATACTGTAAGCTAGCCTATGTATAGTTTAGATCATAAATACAGTGCACAACGCTACGGACGATTACTGTGCTTTGTAACAGAAAATGGATCGCGCTAGATGAGATCTGCCAATACTTCTACACGCTGTTGGACCAGAGAACCTTGCGTTCCTTGCCAGTTACAAACTTCCATCTCCAGGATTGATTCAGGTCATCCATGTTTTTCTACTCCCAGAAGTCATGCTGCGAGTAGCTTTTTCATAGAGTTATTTATTACATTTCTGTAAAATTATCACGGTCTACAGCTTACCATTCCAATGCAGCAGCCCTCTTGCTGCTATCGTCAGACGGATCTTGAAGAAGTGAAGACGTTGCTCGGTTTTTACTATTATTGCTCGATAACTGGCGCGAATCAACGCTGAATGAGGCACTCTGTCCTCGCTCTTCGGGCTCTGAGCAATATTAGGTTTTCCATTGCGCGGACCAATTTAATCTCCTTTGCATCAACCATAACCGTATCGCACAACCTTCGGCCCCATCTTGCGTCCGACCTCCGAGCTCAACCATTTGTGACTTTACCCAAATCACAACAAACTTCCATAATCGCTACCGTCGCTATGAATGGTGCCAGTGCTACCTCGAGATCGAAAAGGAAGGCCGCGTCTCCTACCGATGATCGGCCTCTCAAGCAATTCCGACATGGCCTAAACGGCAAGATCTCTCCCGGTCAGAATACACCCGACCTCGAGCCATCAGGCATCGTGTCCAAGGCCGACCAGGAAGATGACGAGGTCCCCGTGTTCTACCAACCGCAACCTGCCGACACCGACGAGTGGCAAAGGACTATTGAAAACGTTGTACGATGCGTTGTCTCTATCCGGTTTTGTCAGACCTGCTCCTTCGATACCGATGTCGCCTGCGCTAGTGAGGCAACGGGCTTCGTTGTAGATGCCGAGAGAGGGTAAGGAACTTCGCTCACTAGAGATCCTCCCTTGCTCTCCACCATGCTAACATACGGTCAAGCCTGATCATCACAAACCGACACGTCGTTGGCGCTGGCCCCTTCACGGGCTACGTTGTCTTCGACAATCATGAAGAAACCGATGCGTACCCAGTCTATCGCGACCCCGTTCATGATTTCGGCATCCTCCGCTTCGATCCCAAGGCCATAAAATATATGCCAGTATCTGCATTGCCTCTCCGTCCGGACCTTGCGAAGGGTCAGTTACCATTTTTCCTTTTCTCCCGAGTCCTAATCTTGCCATGATGCTGATTTTTCGGGAGTAGTGGGTGTTGAGATCCGAGTTGTTGGAAACGATGCTGGTGAAAAGCTCAGTATTCTGTCCGGTGTTATTAGCCGTCTTGATCGAAATGCCCCCGAGTATGGCGAAGGCTATAGTGATTTCAACACGTGTTACTACCAGGCAAATGCCGCCGCTAGCGGTGGTAGTTCTGGAAGTCCTGTTGTGAATATCGATGGCTATGCCATTGCTCTGCAGGCTGGCGGTAGATCTGATGGCGCATCTACAGATTATTTTCTTCCCCTAGATCGTCCCTTACGAGCCTTGCGTTGCATTCAAGAAGATAGACATGTCGATCGCGGTACTATCCAGTGCCAGTTCCTTCTTAAACCTTTCGACGAGTGTCGCCGACTCGGCCTTACCCAAAACTGGGAAGCAGCAGCGAGGGAGGCGTTCCCAAAAGCCACCAATATGCTGGTAGCCGAAATTGTGCTCCCCGAGGGACCGTCGCATGGTAAGATTGAGGAAGGCGACGTTCTCCTAAAGGTCAACGGCGAGATGGTCACTCAATTTATTCGTTTAGACGATATCCTAGACTCCAGTGTTGGGAACACTGTTCGGTTAACTCTACAACGAGGAGGCGAGGACGTTGAGGTGGATGCGGAGGTTGGAAATCTGCATGATATCACGCCAGACCGCTTCCTCACTGTAGCTGGAGGGAGCTTTCACGACCTTTCCTATCAGCAGGCACGTCTCTATGGTGTTGCGTGCAAAGGAGGCGGTGTTTTCGTCTGTGAATCTACTGGCGCTTTTCGTGTTGATTCTGCGGAGAGTGGATGGATGGTTCAAAGTGTGGACCAAAAGAAAACCCCCGACCTGAAGACTTTTATCGAAGTTATGAAACAGATTCCCGATAAAGCGCGCGTCGTCATCACTTATAAACACCTGCGCGACTTGCACACTCTTAACACGGCAATCCTAAACGTCGACAGGCATTGGTCCACTAAGATGAGACTGGCAGTCCGGAATGATACGACAGGTCTGTGGGACTTCGAGGATATCGGCCATCCCCTGCCGCCGGAGCCCCCTGTGCGTAGGAAAGCAGCCTTCATTCAGCTGGAGCACACCTCCCATCCTGCCGTTGCCGACTTGGTCCGAAGCTTTGTTCGAGTTACGTGCGTATTGCATCTGAAACTAGACGGATTCCCACGAAATAGAAAATGGGGAATGGGCTTAGTGATTGACGCTGAGAAGGGCCTTGTGGTAATATCAAGAGCCGTTGTCCCCTACGACTTGTGTGATGTCTGGATCACAATTGCCGATTCTGTTATGGTCCAGGGCAAAGTTGTCTTCCTGCACCCCCTTCAAAATTATGCCATCGTTCAATATGATGCCACCCTTGTTGACGCGCCAGTCCTGAGCGCAAGACTAAGCAAGGAAAATATCACGCAAGGGGCATCAACCACATTTATCGGATTCAATAGAAGCGGTCGGATTGTGCACGCTGCCACCACAGTGACTGAAGTCACCGCCGTCGCTATCCCTGCGAATTCCGGCGCACCTAGATACCGTGCTACTAACGTGGATGCTATTACTATCGATACGAGCCTCAGCGCGCAATGTGGAAGCGGAGTGCTCGTCGATGGGGAAGGCACTGTCCAAGCCCTATGGCTTACTTACCTCGGAGAAAGGGTCCACACATCGAGGGATGAAGAATATCACCTTGGGCTCTCCACGCCCACATTATTACCGGTGCTTTCCCAAATTCAACAAGGGCAAACCCCTAAACTACGGATGTTACCAATGGAATTTCGAGCGATCGCAATGTCTCAAGCGCGTATTATGGACGTTTCGGATGAATGGATTCAAAAAGTATCAGAGGCGAATAAACATACCCACCATCTCTTTATGGTTTCGAAACGGACATTTGAGCGCGGGAACCACCAGAGTGTCCTTCTTGAGGGAGATATTATCTTAACACTCAATGGTAAGGTGATAACGCGTGTATCTGAGCTAGATATCATGTACTCCCATGAGGTCCTCGACGCCGTCATTATGCGGGGAAGAGAGGAGCTGCATCTCCAAGTACCGACAGCATCCGCAGACGATATCGAGACTGAACACGCCATCTCATTCTGTGGTGCTATCCTACATGTTCCGCATCTTGCTGTCAGACAGCAAATTAGTAAACTACACAGTGAAGTGTATGTGTCGGCTAGAAGTCGTGGGTCACCGGCTTACCAGTACGGACTGGCACCTACCAACTTTATTACCCATGTGAATGGAAAACCAACCCCCGACTTAAAGACATTCCTCGCGACCGTTGTCAAAATTCCCGATAACACCTGTAAGTCAACCCCATATCATCTATTTACAAGTAGGTACGTTGGCATTATCTAACGTGATGGTAGATTTCCGCATTCGAGCAATGACGTTCGACAATGTTCCGTGGGTTGTCACCATGAAGAAGAACGAGCACTACTTCCCTACGACAGAGTGTATCAAGGATGGCTCAGAGCCTTGCGGGTGGAAACGTATCACGTACGAGAGCAATGGCAATGCTATTGAAGGTGAGCCCACTGACGGCATGGCGCCTACCACGGGAGATGACATCGGCGATGTATGCGAAGATGATGCGGATAGTATCGTGTAATCACGACGCCGCATTGCTTATGTACAACACAGGGGCTAAGTTTATTAATACCTTTTGTAACATAACATAGAGTGTGTATTTGATTAAAACACCGGCGAAATGGATCAATAGCTCTGCGTACGCAATTAAAGCTGCATTAATAGCATATCATCTTGTGTGTTGTAGTGCTGTGACCATGATTGATATATAAGCTTCTCGGTTCATCTTTGCGTACCAAGTGTCGATGCTCTGTTTACTACTTACACCCAGAAACTCTACTACTACCCACCTTTTCGTATCACTTTCAATAGGTTTCCAATGGTGGCAACCCCATGTTACGTCCAACTCACATATCATCTACAGTAGGTACGTCTCCCATCTCAGTACGCTATCACACCACCCCGCCACCTATCCCTCATTTCTCCTACGTCCTTCTAGTTGGGTACAATTCAATGACTCACGTCTACACAGAAACCCAATTTTGACACTATTAAATCAGTCTCATTACTTAAGTAGTACCCAGGTATAAAGTAGTAAGGCGAGATACGTTACCTAGGTACATGTAGGTAGGAGGTAGGTACTTCCATACTTGCTACACGGGGGACCTGGTATCCTAGAGGATGTAGTTAAATAGCGTGTTGATATCGGTACCGCGTTCATCTACTCAAGTAGCATCAACTGCCACGTCGTGTTTACTGAACTTAACCTATTGTATTAGTTGTTGCTTCCCTGTCCCTTCCCACTTTCCACTCCCTCCCCCTTCCACTGCTGTCATCATCTCTTTTACGTCTCTCACGTCCACTTTCTGACTCTTGGTCACCAGTCTTTAACTTAGAGGCAGCTCTATCACATCTACAATCACCATACACAGCCTTTCGTCTTACGTACCTTCAGGTATATCTTAAGTTGGTATAGACTCGTGTGGTAAGTAAGTTTTATATATTTGTTCTATGTTTTCTTTTCTTCCCGCGTCCCTTAAAAGACTTTCAAGTTACCACATAGGTACCTACCTGCGTCTCGTCACTCTACCTTAGGTAGCCCTGACCAAGCTTATTACACCAGTTCCTCTGTTAGGTACCTACTACACTTGCAAACAGGTAGCCTTCTCTCACTAAGCTGAGTGTCCAGCCCCTCTTCACAAATACATCTCAGTTCTCCTCTCCCACGTCCTACTCCCTCTTCTCTCTACGTTTCTAGTTCTTAGCAAGCATTATTGTACAGAAACTGCTCAGCTTCCTCTACACCCCCCGCACTCACCCTCAACTTACCCTTACTACCAGTCTTCCCACAATTCCCTTCACGTCTGGACATCGCCCATCTTCAATATCTTACTCGTCCTAACCTTGGAGTTTAAAGCAATCTCGATCATAATTCGACACAATGGCCGACCGTGAAGGTATCAAGAAATGGACTGAAGAGGAGAAGGTAAGTTGTATTTCAATCATCTGTGTTGCCACTCACCTCATGACTCTTTGCCATCTTCACTGTGGATATCCCCCATCATACCTACGAGGACCAAGCACCATCACCACTTTACCATGTTCTGTTTCATTTCCGATATGGTATCCCTCATGCCTGCCGTGAGACCCTCACTCTCTATCTTACCACCCTATCTCATCATACAACACCACCATCTAGCACCGTCCAGTTCTTGCATTCAATGGTGCATGATAAATAACCAATTTAGACCCGCTTCCTTGTCCAGGCAGTGAAGCAGATGCAGGCCAGCGGCGGAAAGCTTTCATTTGCGAAGATGGATCTCCCGGGCCGCACCCCCAAAGCTCTTACCCACCTCTGGGCCAAGCTCTCTAAAGACTACGACGGCCCTGGCGGCGACGGCGACGGCGACGAGGCGGATGGCGCAGTGACTCCGTCAACCCCCGCCTCCAAGCGCGGCAAAGCTAGTAAGTATACTTGTCCATATATCACACACAGTGTTACTTACTACTATTGGGATCAATGAGCTGACTGTGAGATGTCGATGCAGCTCCGGGCAGTAGCAAGCGAACTGCGAATGCCGCCGCCATCGGCGAGGGCGGTGATGGTGAAGATCCCCGTACGTACTCGCCTATTTATGTCTCGTCGAATCGCAGTTGTGTTTCGTCGTTTGTAAAGTCTCGCTCCCGGCATCAACACTATCTCATCATCGTCGACTCTTAGCCCGATCGTCTTATATGAACACCTTGTGCAAAATCCCCATCTCATGTCCCCTGTTTCCCTACCTCTGCCTCTCAAATTCGCAACAACTCAAGTATCAAGTTACCTTTGCTGAATGATTGATTTCATTCACCGTCGTCCCTTTCTTACTACACCGCCCTTATTCCTATCATGTCCTTCTCCAATTTATCTATTATCTATATATGCTAGAAATACTAACGACCCCGAGCCAGCCACCCCCTCTGTCAAGCGCCAGCGCAAGCCCGCTGCCCCTAAAGGCAAAGCCAAGGCTGCCGCGGCCGCCGTCAACGAGGACGAGGGCGTCAAGTCCGATACCGAGTAAAAAGGCTCATGTAACGATGCAATCAGATGGAATCGCATGCCTTGCACCATCTACGTCGCGTAGTCGGCTCCGACTTAGCCGTGGCTTCTCCAACCCCAGCATCGCCGCCATCCCCTTCCACTTCGTTGCGTATCTCTAGGCCTCGTCTTTATCTCGTCTTCGGCAGTCTAAACAAAAACCAGTGACAAAAAACTCCAGAGGAAAAAAACTTCTACCCAGAGCCAAGCCTCATTCTATCCGGCAGGACGCTTGCAAGGTCCTCATTGGTACTGACGTTGGCAGAGGTACGTTCCCCCCATGCAATATCAAAGTCAAAGTCTGGACTACGCCCCCATCCATCATCACAATTCGCCCACTACCCTCCCTTGTATCTACCAGCAGCATTCAATTCACATACTAACTTAAGTCTCAGATCTCGCCCCCTTTTCTTATTCTTTAATACTTCTTTTCTCACTAGGATCCTGAGGCGTCGGATATCACCTCGCAAGAAATTCTACACGCATCATAGTGCGACATTTCTCCATGCACAGAGGAGGGTTTTCCCCAGGTCGGAGAAGGTAATATGTTGGAGAGAGAGGGATAAATGCTCTGGAGATTCAGGGATATGTCACTTGATGATTGCCTTTTGATCACGATCATGTTAGCTGCTATAGCTAAGTTGAGATAGATGGATTCATAATTGAGAACCACGTCATGATTTGTCCCTAAGCTAGTTATTTACCTGTGTTCTGTGCATCGTGCAACGTGATATCGTTTTATTAATTTGTGACTGCTAAGTATAGTCACTTCGAATCCTTCGACATGATACAACAAGAATGAGGCGATAGAAAAAGCTCGTATTAACCGACATAGACTCTACATCAACATCTCTCAAATACTCTGTACAAGCCTTTTAAATTAGCCAACTCTAATACACCGCCTTTCATAAAAGTCTTAGTCGCTACCAGCCGGGCTTTAAAGGCCGGGAAGAAAACATGTTCTATTGCCCGGCGCACATGCGCCCTTCTGGCCTTAATCTCATCTGGCACGTCGTCCTCGACTTGGTCGTTCCCAGGCAGCGGAGGAAGCTGTTCGGGAACGTAGAAGGTCGCGAGTTCTGTGAGGAACGATTCAAAGCACAGTTTCTCGTCCGTCCAATTGACGTACGGACCTAGTCGGAGTAGGAACTGCGGGAGTTTGGCTATGGATGGCGTGTACCCCTTTATGAGAAGCGGAATACTAAGAAGTTCGCCCGCCGGCGACACCTCGAAGCTAAAGTACTCGAGTAGCATCTCCCGCCTCTCGATGAGCTGTTCAGCAACCCTCTCTACGACCTCGGCGACATCGAAATCGTCATCATCGGCTAACGCGCCTTCTTTATCCGCCATCTTCTCTTGCTCAGCTGCGATACTCAACACCTCCCGTAGATCCAGGGTCGGCTGGAATTTGATGGCACCAAAGTTGCCAAAATCTGTCAACCCGACTTGGTAGAAGTACTCAAAGCAAGCGCGTCCGTAGTCTACTAAGAAGAGCTTGATGCCTCCCTGGATGGCGGCAAGTCGGCGTTTTTCATCCACGATGCCGACGAATGTGTGGTTAGCAATGATCTCTGTGAGTTCATGGTGCATGTCGTCTCGCACGACGGTGCGAAGATCCCGTATGCTAGTTAGACGGCAGTAAACAGACTCGCGATCTGTGACTTCGTATTCTGGCTCGAGACTGGTATTTGCTGTGCTGCTCTCACCTGCGGTGCCAGGGCCTGAGGTCTTGCTTGTGGTCGGGAACATGCTGGTAATTTTTCGAAGCGAGGCATCTGTCCGAACAAGATTGTTCTCGTAGACACGGGCGGGAGTCTTCCGGGAAGCTCCCGGGGTCTTAGCCGAGGATCCATCAGCATCTTGGGAAGTACCGCTCGGGAGGACGGTGCCTGGGAGTAACGTTTGAGTCATGAAGGTCCGGCTTGTATCTACTGCCGCTAGCTTTTCTCGAATTGTCTCACAGACACATTGAATGATTTCGTCTTCATTGAGGAAGTTTACCTCTCGCTTGGTAGGGTGGACATTGACGTCGACCCTCTGAGGGTCAATCTCCAGGCTTAGATAGACGAACGGGTGTCCGCTCTTAGGAAGGAAAGTCGAATACGTTTGCTCTACGGCCTTCTTGATATTTGATGATTCCACGCTGCGGTTATTGATGAATAGTAGCAGAGTCGTCTTCTTAATGTGATAGTTTGCATTTGTAGCCCATCCACAGGCTTTAAACCCCCATCGATCATCCGAGGCGGAGAATTGAATCAGTTCATTCGCTACGTTACCGCCATGAATCTGACGAATTCGGTCTATAGTTGACGCCTGTGATTGCACAGAGATGGAAGTTCCGGAGTCACCGTGTTTCTTGCAAGAAAATGCGACGCCACCGCAGTGAATAGCATATCGCCCTACCATGTCAATAATCTTGTTGTATTCATCGGACGTAGACCGGAAAGCCCTGCGCCGAGTCGGCACATTGTAGAATAGATCCTCAACAGATATTTGTGTGCCGCCTCGTCCCGCAATTGGCTTGGGATCTGATGACTGGCCGGGTTTAGCAGGCGAGAGTTTGCCACCATCGTAGTGAGCACGCCAAGCATGACTGGAATCCTTCGTCTTGGTTGTTACTGTTAAGTGGGCAATGTGACTAATGCTAGCTAAAGCTTCGCCACGGAATCCATAAGTACAGATGCTACTCAAATCCTCGAATTTCTTGAGCTTGGAAGTGGTGAACCTCTCGCAAAGGATTGGCAGGTCCTCTTTCTACAGCAAATGTCAAGTATTAGCACGGGGTGAATGTTAGTCAGTAGAAATGGACAGGCAACGCACATCAATGCCATGGCCATTATCGGTGATTTGTAGCAGTTTCAGGCCACCGTCCTTGACAAGAACCTCGAGCGATGTAGCTCCCGCGTCGACAGCGTTTTCAATTAGCTCCTTCAGAGCGTGGACGGGTGCTACGATGATTTCGCCCGCAGCGATCTTGTTGACAACATCTGGATCTAAGGCCTGGAGCGGGGTGGTCGTCAGCCTTGGGCCTAGGCATCCATCCGACTGGCCAGTGTAAAGAGACTTGCCTGAATGCGACGTGGAGTGTTGTCATCTGTCGATGACGGCGGATCTTTCCGTTTGGTGCCTCTCGGCTCACCGACTTCCATGTGATCCGCCATGACGAATTGCGAAAAAAAAAAAAAGGCGGAGGAAAGTAGAGAACGGGCCAACAAGGCTCACTTGTGCGACTCTAAGGTCACTTGCTCATTCCTGTAAGGCTGTAACCCTCAAGGCCAAATTTGTGAGCGGCCAGCTCAGTCTTAGTCCGGTATTTGCAACCTGCTGTACAGTATGAGGTCCCTGGGAGGTGGGAACAGGGTGATGCTCGAAATCATGGATTACGGGTTACTACCTGAGAATTGAAACTCCCAATCACGCGGATGCAATCGCCTCTGGTTAAACCTGCGGCAAGCGTTATAAACAATACAATGCAACTGCCTAGAGGGAAGTTAGGAAAGCCAACTTCCCATCTTCGCGCTAAATCTTGATGGGGTAAACGGGCAAAAAGGGTAGGGCTGGGGCAACTACTATCCTGTACCCAAATATTTGCACTGTATGGAAACACGGTATTTCCTACTCTTATTGTCTTAACCTGCATCTACCTAGCATTCTGTATCAGCCTCTTATATCTTTAGATAAGTATTCTTTTTCTCTATTATAATTATAATGTGCTACTAATAGCAATTAAACTTGTGGTCTATTTACTAGGAAAGTATTTAGATCACCTACCTATCTTATGCCGGTGTTATACCATGTCGGGGGCCTCACCTTCCCCTCTATTCCATAAGTAGGTGGCCGGTGAGGTCTCCTGCTTAAAATAAAACATCTGAGGCCTCTACCTAGGATTATAGGCAGGTGCTAGGTAATTGTATTCTTGCTAACAAAGACCGGGATATGGATATCGCATCCTTCTGGGTCAGCCACACTCCATCGACGAGAGAGAGCAGTCCTGGGGTGTGGCGGCTGTGCTTGTTTCGACCTTTTGGGGGTTTGATTCTTGGTCGGCGGTTTTAGCCCCCAACAGCCCATTTTCTTCAGCAACCACATCGCTTTTAGCGTATCAGCCCTCTCAGACAGGTACTTATAACCGTCGCTGCTCCTGGGAAACCTGGGAATGATCTAGAATATTCACAAGTACTATCTAATATTAGGCATAGCTCGTTTAAATCATGTCGGTATAGACGATACCTACCTTATTACAAGGTTAACGCACATCGACATCGTGAACACATGTAGATAAGTATTCGCTCTTTTTGGATGAAGTAAGCAAGCCTACCTAGTAAATACATACGCTGACACCAAATTTGTCCAAATTTGGCCTGTTTTCAAGACAAGTGCAAAAACAACCTTGCTCGTTGTGGCTTCCCATCAAAATAACCCTTGCTCTTCTTTTCTGGTTTGTGCTCTCTGTCACTCTCTATTTCCTATTTCTCTTTCCTCTCTCACCTATTATTATACAGTCGCACAGCCACTCGTCCACCCATCCCCCAACTTCACCCACATCGCGCGCAGCAGCTCTTACTCTGTACCCTGCTTTACATAGCATAACAAGAGTTATTCCTAGAGGCAGAATGGGTGTTTCCAGCGCCTATTCTTTTAAGGTTGCGACACTTCGAGTGGTCGAGGCGCAGCTCCCCCTATGTGGTCACGATCACGCCTATACAATGGTTAGTTTGTTAGTTTGATGTGTTTCGCCTCCATGTAATCTCTTCTCAGTAAAAGTCAGCATGTTTGTAGATAATGTGATCTGGTTACCTCTTGCGTAGCCCGACATATAGATAGTACTTAATCCTTCACGACGTCTTGCTCGAAATTGTCAACCGCAGCCACATGTTTCTCGGTAAGCCATTCCTCACGGGTATCACAACTCCAAAACCATGAGTCAACAACAAGACGACCGACTTCAAGATATCAGAATGTCCTCGCAGGTTAGCCGAGAGGAAGAGGAGATTAGTTCGAACAGGGCCACCAGCGGCTCGTCGTAAGCCTCATCTCACCTCTTTCCTCGAATCGCATATACTGACATTTTTGATAGAGACCCAGACTCCGACGAGTTCAACCGGCTATATACTCCGTCGCGGTGTTCTGAGCCCAGTGTTCGGCCACCCAAGAGTAGACGGTTCCTGGAGGATCTACAAGCCGCCCAAACAAATCGTCTGGGCTCTCTCGACGACGGCTCATTTAGGGGCTTAACGCCTCCCCCTTTGCCTTTTGACATGTTGCCAAGCAAAAAGCGACCCTTGTGCGAAGTGTTGGGCGATGAAAGTCCCCCTCGGAAAGATAAATTGACTGTCGAAATCGAGCAACTTGCAAGGGAAGAGCCTGCTTCTTCACGCGCCTCGCCCGCCGGCCCTTCTGGAACTCAGAATGTCACGCCCATTCAGTCTCATCGACGAAAAAAGAGCAAAGTCGGGGGAGTGTCGTTGACTCGTGCTACAGGGGACTCGGCTGCACCTTCTGGTCGACATGGGCATAGGACATTAGAGAGCCGCGTCGGGCTTGCTCGTGACGCTTCTCGCGCTGGTGATCAAGATAATTCAGACTAATGCTGTTGCCCGGCCGCGTGGTTCATCCATTTGATGGACACTGTCCATCCAGGCACCCTACTGTTTTCTTTTGTTGCACTGCATTTACAACACTCTTTCATGCCGTCGTGTTATACCCAATAGAATAGACAGTCCTTTTTTCTGCATTTCTGAACTTATCGATGTAAACTCCATGAGTGGCACGTTATTCTATGTATACTCTAAGATATAAATAGATGAAACATTACGCCATTTGAACAAATATCCCCGGGATCTAGTATAAGTGATTGTCTCACTACACACATGAGACTATACGTAGACAAGATTGACTGTAATAAATGCTAAAATAATTACGTGCAGCTCAGTCATTGGAGACTAAGCTTTGCCGCTTCAGCACTCCACTCTCTAGCATTGGAGATGCGGAAGCTAAAACTGGTAGTTACCGTCCCTTTTTGCAAGACCCCCCACAAGATCCCAGATCAGAGATCAACAAAACACTTGTTTCTTCTTCTCTTTCTTGGGATGAGAACGGTGTTTTTTTTTTCCCCCTCGAGAATCTACTGCGTACTTTAGATTGCTTATCCTTTCCCATATAGATAGCCTCCTTCCTAATTTAGGAGGATTCCACAAGTGTGCAGAGTATCGTACCCATGTGTAAGTAAGCCTTACCGCCCTCATGAAAGATGCCCCCCGCAGCATCCATTTTATGATATGAAATCTAATGAAAAGGCGGTAACCCGATCGACGAATTTTGAGATGGTAAGGTAGCGTGCTGAAAAAAACATGGACGCGAGTGGTAGTCTAGGGTAGAAGCAGGCTGCGTGGTGAGCCAATAGAGGGTCTACAGATGGGTTGATAGCGGGAGGTAAGACAAGATCATCGCTCGATTAAAAAGTATGGGTGAAAGACGACAGTGTGTCAGCACGGAATCGAATTTTCTTCCCGCGGTGGATTGGATACGAGGCTTGTGCGATGAGAAGGGTTGGATGAATGGGGCTCTCTTTATTCTGTACTGCGCAGAACTTTTGTATAAGAGAAATGTGTTACATGCTGTCGTAGCCACCGTCACAGGCGGCCATTGAAAGCGGATCAATAAAACCAGCTATATGACCATAAACCTTGGAGGCTACTACTGCAATACAACGACGGTTCGGACAATTTATAATTACTACCCACCCACTCGCTTGGTAACACTACCTACACTACTTACCTGTCTCTTACCTACATATACTTAGAGAGACCGACGTCAACTCAGCTGCCCCAGACTATAGGTTAGCTGCAGGGCCTCCATCCATCCACTCACTAATGACCTATCTAACAATCCCGCTCTACCCTAGATGGGTATCTAGACACGTTAGCATCTATTCAATTATCTCCGAGCTTTCGACGAACCCATTTATTCTTTCTCTGGTACAGACGTGTAACGGCGTTACAGCAGTGCAGGGACGTATGCACTATAAGGCCGAGCTTATGTACCTACCTATTCCAAACGGCCGATCATTCCAGCTGTGGTAGGTGGTGATGATCGACTCAGATGTTGCCGTGTGCGATGACACCCACATCTGCAATGCAGCTCTCCTCGCGCACCTTACGCACCTCACCCAGATGCGGCACACGGAGATTTCTGTCTCCCCTGCATGCATTACATATGACCTACACTACGGATGCGAGTCTAATGCATGACAGATACAACTGCAGATGATGAGAATCAGGCTCTGGGGCCAAGATTTGTAGTAGCTATGCCCCTCGTCGCTTGCGATCAGAGGTGCGGAGCGAGCCGGAGAGGTGACGAAGAGGGGATTCTAGGTAGCTACAACTTATACGACGCTCTGGGAGGGCTAGGAAATAGGTATGCATAGGGGCGAGTACGGTGGGTGTCTCCCCAGCCTACCTAGGTAGGTACCTTAGTGTCCAGGTAGGGTTAAGTATGTAGAAAATCCAGCAGTGGTAATTTATAAAGGTAAAAATAGTACCTTCACATCCGTGTTATCTATCTGGGTAGGTACCTAGGTTAGGCCGTAGGTATCAAACCCAAAGCAACCTAACAGGTAGATAGGCAAGTTGAGAAAAAGAAAAGGAAGGAATGAAAAAGCAAGAATTCGAATGAGAAGAAGTCGCTCACCGTGCCTAACGTGCCTAACGCACCTCTACGGCGTCAGACGAAAAAGAAGGAGCAAGGAGCAAGGAGCACAAGTCCTCGAGGGGTTCCTTCTCCTATCTACCTAACTCTCTTATTACATAATTCATTTCCAAGCCTGCCGTTCTGCACTCTTCCAGCTCTCTAGTTCCTCGGTTCTCCAACTGTACCTCATAAGCTGCTAGGCGGCCATGAACGCGTTCTCACCAGCTCGCTACCTAGGCTTGCGCTTAAAATCTTGTCACTGGAAACCTCATTTCGCCCATTTATCAGCTCATCTTACCGACGGTATTAATCTTGAGCTCGTTTCTTATGGCTCCCCTGCTGTACGACGACAATAAGCGCCCATCACCCAGTCTAGACTTCGAACTCCATCGGCATTGTGTGACACAATATCTTGAATTGCGGTCGAGCGACTAACGAGTAGTCAGCTAGCCACCGGCATTGCAATGCAGAAGGTTCACCACTTACTAAATATGCTACCTATCTAGGCTAGGAACACTCCGGCAAAGGTAGATGATGATCCGATCGGCAATAGTGAGTTTACATACTTATGCGAGTCAGTGACCTTCCTACCTTAGTCATCCAAGGAGAGAATCATCCACCGCATAAGTGGGCATCCAAACGATTCCATCCTTCTATGCTCTGCTCACCAAAAAGCCAAATTTTCTTCCTGCAGGAAGTGAATTCATCGATCCCCCTAAAGGATTATATACCAATCCCTGATCGGCAGAGATTAAGACTTGCTCTTATCCGCATTCCTTTAACATCTCTACGATAATAAATAATACCAATAAGCGTAGGTATCTATCTCTCGGCGAGTTGGTTAGTGGATCGAGGAGCTAACTAGATGCTACTCTAACCCTCTCCTAACGAGTATCACGCGTCGACAATGGATATATCTACAGGTTTTATAGCCTTATACCCTGCTTCCTAACAACTGTTGATTCCCTGATCACTACCATTATCTAGCTACGCTATAGGCAAGCAAGCCCAAATGACATGAATATGCCCATGTGTTGCATAATGCCGATCATAGCGAACGGACACTTCAAACCATGCGTCTAACAATGCCTACTTCTTCGCCCGGACGATCGAGGAACGATGAACGAGCACCTTAATACCTTGCATAAGCGACGCTCATGTATTAGCGTCACGAATCCTTTCGCTAGCTAACTAATGATACCGATGGCAGTAATTTATAACCAAAGGGTACGTGCACACGGGAACGACTATACCATTGCAGCAGAGTGTATCACCTTCTATACGAACTCTGCTGCTTGCTTTCTTCGCACGTCTTCCTTACTTTGCTATGCTGTGCTGTGTCGTCCACGAGACACAAGAACCACGACCCAGCTGGGAAAAGAATCATCTGTGCATATTAGAATAAGTATTTGCTGTTTGCTCTTATGATGTTTCTATTGTTTCACCTTGTTTGGTTTGGTTTCATTCCCCCACAATTTTCACGTCCCCCTTTATCAAAGGAAGCGGGTGATGTAACCTATCAATAGATCACCTAGATTACTCGTCGGGACTAAAGAGTTTGACGGGAGGACAAGACCTTTTCTCTTCTCTTTCTCGTGTTCATGCATATTTGTTCGGTTTTTATTGTACTTGTTGCTACTTCTACAACACATATTTATTATGTTTTCATAGCATCATGCACCTATTTCTCCCTCCACCTATCATACAGTTTACAACTCGTCTATCATGAGCCTCCCTATTTTTTTAAGCTCCGCAGCATGTACCTATCATTTTCGTGGACTTCCCAGTAAAGCCAGCAGGAAAAAGAGTACACCATGTAATGCCGACATTGATAGAACATTAGGAGAAGGGGAAGCTAGACCCTAATTTGACTCCGAGATACTACGCCTAAGAGACGAAAACCGCTGGAGTCGGGGCCGGTAGCGATATTGGTACAGGCAGGTACAGAAAAGGAAAGACTGACCGCCCCGCCACGTTCCTTGCGATCAATCGATCCGGAGCTATTCGATCCTACGCTCCACGGAAGATACTGCATACTCTGGACTTCGCTTGATTTGCTGCTAGTACCCGGCGTTGTACCATCCACCGAAACTAGGAAGTGCCGTAAACGCCAGTCCAACAAGAACCTTTCAACGCTTTCGATGGCCGATTACCCCTTAGGAACCGAAACGTAGACACCCCGAAACAACTAATGGAATGACATACTAACGGGCCTCTGAAGTACACGCAATAAGCTGGGAAATACACGCTAAACGCCCGCAAGATGATGCCGTATGAAATGGAAAATTGCGGGATCCATGAGGAACCAGCCCAGAGCGATGCAATATTTAGCACAGGTATGCAGCGTGTTTGTTGTACAGTGGTATCTCCAACCCGACAGACAATACAGTTAGGTGGACATGTCAGCCCAAATAACAAAAACAAAAAAGGACTCAACGCTAGCATGAGAACGCTTGCAAATAAAACGCTTGATGGCCCACTTTGAGGCGAGATTTACCAAAGGAGCTCAAAAAAGGCATATAAATTCTCAGGTGTCGTAGCAGCGGGAATGGATTTCATGGATTTCGCCGCGGCGGTATCTCCGGCTTCTCAATCAAGCCGCCAATATCCACACGGCCGGTGCGGTCATCTCGCTGCCAGATAACATCCCCTGGTGGTCCAGGTTGCTGCTGGCTCCTGATCGGGGGCAATTGATATTCAGGAGGCTGAGTTGACCGCGTGAGTGCGAGCTCACTCCTAGGGGTTTGGTGTACCAACCCCCCTGGGCGGTCGCTTCCTGCAGATGCGGATGCAGAATATGAAGGCACGTTGGGGCTCACACCGGGACTAAGAGCAGAGATAAACTGAGCCGGTGTTTCAGATTGCCTTGGTATGAAGCCGCTCTCTCTTGGGGGGTCCGTTAACCGCGGTCGGCCAGGGTCAAATGAAGCCGAGACAGGAGTCAGTTGTGTGTATGGTTGAGGCTGATATGAATAAGTGATGTCCCGAGATCGTGGCGATGGAGATGGATGAGGAAAGGGCCGTCCGGCTGAGGTGAGTAGGAGAACGACAAAATATATCGAATCATCCTTAGCCAACCCAAAACGAACCGAGTGGGGTCGAGGTTGACCATCGGCTGCTACGAAAGTAAAGAACTCTGGGCGGTCGAGCTGATATCTGGATATAGATTCGGGACCAAAAGGCTGTGAACTGATCACTCTTTCCTCCTCGTCTCTTCCATATATAGGAGGCAAGTAATTTGGTTCTTTCGCCATCTGCTCATTTTGGAGATCTTTACATAACGCGATTACACGTTCCCGTTCAGGAGGCGTAATCATATCTACCAACTTGCGTCCTACGATTGGTTGGGATCGATATCCCAACATTGACTGAGCATGCGACATGGTTGCGTCAATGAAGGTGCTTGAAGCTCTGACTATCTCCAGGTCTCCAATCGTTAGGAAAGCAACTGGCTCGGGGGCTTGTGTCGCAATCGATAGCGGAGCCGGGAAGACGTTGACGTCAGTGGCCGAGCCACGTTCGACGAACCTAGGCGCAACGGCTTCGCCCGGTTGTGACTTCAGAACTCGATACGAATGGCTCCTTCGTAGCGGGTCATCGAACGGAGCGAGGGGCGCGCTCGGTGGTGTGTAATGCGAGAGCTGTCTACGGATCGTCGGGTCCGGTGGGTGCGCGAATCTCCCAACATCGAAACGAGGTTCTCGGTCGTCCCGTAACCGTGGTCTCCCACGTTTCTTATGCTGAACGTCAATGCAGGCATCTTCTTTACCATTACTCAAACAACGTGAGCATGGCCTTTGTGCTGTTACACGTTCATCGTTAGCTTCCGACTACGGCAAACGATAATATTGCGAGTAGCCTGTTAGTAGTAAGTGGGAAAAGCTTTGAGTAGGTATCATGATGCCGTTTTAAGCACTTGCTTCCGTAAGTATGCCATCCCGAAATAACACACCAAAGGTTTCTGCACCCTAAGCTACCCAAATCACAGGATCTCATCTCAGATCTTCGAAAAGGCCTAGCTTTCTGAGTAGTAATAGAAGTCGAGCAAAACCCAGCAAGACTCTCTGAGAGATCACCTTAGCTCGCCCAGGGGATTGAAGAAGAGTTTTGTTACTACACGTACTGAGCCTTATTAAAGCGCTTGTGTGAAGTGCCCACTTGGGCTATCTACTTCCACCGCAAGGAACGTATATGATACCGTCTAGCCCTCCGCCTTCGCATGAGCCCTGTGATGGCTATGAAGACGTGGGAACCTTTACTGAGCTGAGATAAAAGACTGGAAGCCCTGACACGCAAACATCGTGCTAGAAATTGAAGAAGAACACGTACCGTCGCATCTACGGGAAGTTAGTACTTATGTTGAAGACCAGGTCATACCGAGGCTTACCGTAAATGAGCTCTTTTGCAGGGAACACAAGCAGAGGCAACATGGCCTTTGGTCTTTCTTTGGGACTTCGGAGAGGTAAACGATGGGTTCTCTGAACCTGAAGGGTTGGTGGGGATTGGGTATGGAGTAGGACCAAATCCAGGCCCAGCTACCGGGGGTAATGAATACTGTGATTGTGGTATCATTTGCGGCGGCGGGTATGCCGTTTGCCGTCCTATCGATTCTTCAGGGCGCCGATACGGATACGGATTTCGCTCCGGCGTTTCCAGCGGAAAGGGTCGTCCGGTAGCGAGAGAAGGAGGTAGTGGCAAAGGAGGTTGAGGTGCTGTCCGGTACTCGACCCCCGAAATAGCCGGACCTACGCGATACGCATCGTGAGTTGGTGCCTGGAAGCCTCCTTGACCTCGCTCAGCGACCTCTTGGTTTGGCTTCGGCGGGCGCGGAGACCCTGACATAGGCGGAGAAGGATACGCCCTTGTGCCACGCAGAGCACTCTCCTTCTCCTCTGCTCGGGCCCGACTTAGATCTAGAGCACTGGCCGCCGGGTCAGGCCTACCTCTGCGCTGACCAAGAGGGGTGAACAACTGCTCGATACCACGATTTAGGGCTTGCATGGATGCTGTCCGAGAGGACCACCAAATTCCCAGAGTCTTCTCTCAGACGGCCGCCACACACTTTATTTGAATCGGAAGGGGCCTGTCCAAAAGCAGGGTGCTGCGAAGCTGGCAAATGCGCATGCCAGAATGTACTCGCACGTTTCGAGGGGGCGGTATACCAGGATTTCCCTCTTCTACCTTGTTCTCGATTCTTGAAGCTTGCTTGCTGGTTAGTAAGCGGGTGTGTTGTAGATGCTCATAGTTCTGCGCTCGAAAGTTCCCGTCGTTCAACAGATGGTGGGTATCAATGACACCACTCCGTCTTCTCGATACTTTCGTGGGGTAGATATATAGAAGCGGCCGACGGAAGGCGAACAGCAACCTAGCGAGGACGATGATGATTAGACAACAGCAATCTAAGAGTCTCCGTCAGACGAAAGAGTCGATTGTGGCACTGGGTTAGTCGAAAGATCCAGTAGTACGGCGCGCGGTTGTGCAGTGGAAACCTGAGAGGGCGGCGAAGGCGGAGAGCTGCAGCATGGATACAAGACCTCTCGGCGCAGAGGTCTCCTGGGTCTTGGAGGCCTGGGAAAGCAACGTGCTACTTGGGCTATGGCGCGCGGAGGTTAATATCGCCTGACAGGTCAAGTCGACGGTGGAAAAGCTCAACACTCTTAGTTATGTCGTGGGAGAGGTTTTTGTGCGACTTTTAATATTAATATTAGATACCATGGGAGCCATTCGACAGGGGACAAGGGGAGGGGTGTATTTTGTACTAAGACTAGCACGTACAGCACTACGCTACAGTGCACCATACCAGTCGCTGGGACCTGCTTGGCGGTCTCTCGCTACCTGATGACCCGGTGGCATTGACATTACACTTGCACGGGCAGACGACGATAGGGAAATCATCTATGACAGTACCGTGGCATGGCATAGTGGGCTACTACGGGGGTGTGCAAAGAGGGCATCACAAAAGGGGGGGGGGGAGATGCAGAGAGAGGCGGCCCTTGAAAAATGCTCGAAATGACCAGCAAGACAGGTGAAGATGGCATGATGTTCTACATCGGCAACATGGTGACTTGAAGGAGTGCTGAGAGGAAAATGAACTCGGACTAACCAGTACAGGCCCGTCAAGGTAGTATCTCGTAGCAACACTAGCTAAAACTGGTGGACCGTGCCAGAACGGTGGGAAATCCTAGTCGGTCCAGGGCCCAAAGACTTGTGTGGAGTAGTCAGGGACCCCCTGTCGAGACCTTGAAGCAATGCACTGCTAATCATTGCTCAGGGATTGCAGCTATGCAGCGCAGTACTAGCGCTGGATAAGATGAGATGAATGTAAAAGAGACTACCTACCTGCCTTGTACTAGGACCTAGGTTAGGTACGGCGAGAAAATGGGGTATCTACAAGTATAGGTTAGTGAGGATAATGACGCGAATGGAGGCCAGGTCGTAGATCAGGCCTCTTCATCTACTTGTATACTCCAACGACATCTACTATTCCTTTCGTACGTAAGCGTGGGCTTTATCTATTATTATTATTACGACGATTATCATGCTCTAGAAATAGTAATATAGGAGGCAAGGTACGCCGTGTCTACATAGGTATCTAATCTAGGGAAATATAATCGATCATTTGAGTTCGAGGTCGATCAACGGTAAAATCTCCGTAGAAGAATTGCACTACTACTAGCACGATGTATCTAGAGTGTCTCAAGGTGCGCAACCGTGATGATGAGACATATCTCTTAAAGTCTCGCTTTTCTGGAACAATTAAACCAGCTCATTGGATGGCTTATCGAGACGTCACCCTCAGACATTAAGCAAGGGGGGGAAGTGTAAAAGAAGATTGAGCCAGGCTGTTTAGAGAGGGGTGTGTGTGGTGGTGGTGCTTCAACGGTCCCCCGCGGGGCGTGCAGCTTGCATGTCTGATAGGTAGTCCGGAGAATCGGTGCCTAGCCATGTCTACATAACTCCCCTAGATAACTAGCAGGGTAAGGGTAGACGAGGAGAGTAGAAAAGAAGATTTAAGGTAGGTAGGTATGTGTTACGAGTTACTACATAGCTACTAGCAGATTAACTAAGGAGTGTAAGAAGGTTCGGTGTCTACTGTGCCGTATTGTAGAGAGAAGACTGTCGGCGAGAGAGACTACCTATCTACCTACCTTACTACATAGGTACGGTACGACTGAGATACGATTGTGCGATCGATGGTCGATAATTGGTTTAGTTCCGAGGGTCGAAGCGGCCTGCCGCAGACGAGTTTGGAAAATTGCCCGAATCTGCACACAGAACCGGCGTGCATGAAGGTTTCAAAAGATGGGACGAAATTCTACAACAGCAAGCCCAGTAGCGCGCGACGACGCAGGATCTCGTGTACCTTGGATAAGGCGCGGGTGTGTGAGGGAGAGACAAGTACATTACGCTACGGTATGTAGAGAGGCATGTAGCGTAAGTATGTCTCATAAATTCTATGTATCGTGTGGATGGATGGATGTATGTAAGTAGTGAGGGAGGGAGCACGCGCGCGCTCGCTCACGGGCACGGCCTTTCCAGCTCCACCTCCGCCTCCGCGTCCATCCACCCTGGGGAAAAAGCAGCAAAAAAAAATTGAGATGAAAGGGAACAAAAAAAAAAGATGGGATGAAAATATCGTGGGGATCGTACCAAGAAGAGATAGTGGCCGGCTTCCGGCGTCAAGAAGGTGTTCGAAAGATCTGACGGGGTCTCCTGATTGGACCAAGAAAGGGGTGTGTGCCCGGCGGCGGCGGCGGTGGTCGAGTGAGAGTAAGTAAGTAAAAATAATAAAAAAAGAGATAAAATGAGGACCGGCACTTTCGAACGCAAAACGTGAGAGACTCTGCTCGAGCTAAGCAACAAGACAACCTCCTGGCGGCAGGGAACCGATAGGGCCGAGGATCGTCGGATTGATTAAGGAGAACCGTTGGAGAACGAGAGGGAATTAAAAAAAACCAAAGGTCTTTGCTCCAAAATTAACCATTTGGATCACCAGATGCGCGGATCTTTTATGCTGGTGTCAAGCTCGCATGGTTGAAATTCCTACATACTTACAGCAGTTAGGTTACCCATCTGCGCATGTACGGAGTATGTATGTATGTCAGTATGTAGGCATGTATGTATGTATGTATGTATGTGTCTAAATCTTTTCTAGGACTAGGGACGTAGGTAGATACGACGAATGTCACAGGGTCCGGAGAAGGAAACCCTAGAAAAGGTCTAGGCTCTGGGCTCTGAGGACCCCGGTTAGGTCGATCTCAGCTATACAACCTTGACTGCCTGTCTGTATGCATGTATGTACGCAGTAGGTACGCATGTACGCAGTCAGTTGTCAGTGACCTTGGTACCTGTCTAACTCTGCCTAGTCTCGATACCTACCTTGTCCACACACCTATGTAGGTAGGTCATGTATGTAGGAACCGGGAAACACAGAGGTTGCATCCGATACTTTCATTTCGACGGATGCACCGTATAGGCAAAATTGCCAACCAGAGAATCGGAAAGCTTGTTCCCAACAGCCGTGTGCTGGAAGAGAAGATGGGGATGCTTGGGTCGCTGTCGACTAAAGCTGCCAGGATGTGACACCGCTTGGTGGTATGTAGGTACCTACTTACACAGCACTTTGGTGGTGCTGGCTGCTGGGCTTTCTTACATACATACACTTACATATACACTGGTAGGTAGCGTAGCATGGTGCAATTAGTGTATGTACTATGCTGCATGTAGATAGGTGAATAGTTAATTAGATGCGTTACCTAGGTAGTTTATATCCTCTCTCTACGCCACATGTTTTACCTACTCGAACTACACATCGAATATCGCGGCCCGTGAAACGCTCATCTGCGTAGCTAGATACGAATGAGGCATAAAGAGCGGCGATGGTATATTTCCGCCTAGCGAGCGTCTACAAACAGTAGATATCACTCGACATACCATGCCATACCTACGGAGTACCGTATCCATCCAGGTTGGCTGCCAGCATGATCGGAAACCGGTATCCAATACTCTGTACATAATATCTACTGCGCAGATGGATAGGTAGGTATGTACATATGTATGCCTACCCATGCCGCTTGTCAATAGTCTATGGCTGCATGGATACGTGGTGCCCTACCCCCGTATCGCTTACATGCCATCGAGATTTCCTGGTATAGGCATAGAATTTATCGAAGGCTTCATAGGTAGGTAGTCGGATCTGCTATCGTCATGTCTTGCACCATTTAGTACTGTCTACAGCACGGGCCGTTGCCCGTCGTCCGAGCTCCTACCGTCAATCCACAGTGTACTACACCAGGTAGGTAGGTATACCTATACCGAATTCTCTATGTATATGATTTACTTTACATCCGATCCGAGCGCTAACTATCTCTCTAAATTAAGACCCCTTCATGGACAAAAGTCACCGGCTGGGAGAGCTCCGTTTATTATCTAACTGACTACGTAGAATATGATACACCGAGCCCAAGTTTAGCTTCACATGTGAGTAAATTCTGTTCGGTATGTCTTTACTATATACTATGTAACGTACCTACATACCACTATGCCACTAGTATCTAATTAGAGATGCCTATTGACGACTAGATAGGTACACTAGGTATGTAGATACTGTAGGCTTGGCATGTGCAACCCTCCAGCTTATAGTGTCCGTCCCGTCTTGGCGCTGGTTCACTGCAGGTGGGTGCTCACAGCGTCGTATTCAATTTCTCCAAATAGGAACAATAACATGCCAGGGACGTGCGGTGGTTATTCTTTATTTTTTTCGAGATTGCTCAAATCATGTAACCAGTCCGAGTCCATGCCTCTCCGAGGACATTCGACGTGCTGTGCTATATGATGTGCTGCTACGATGCGCAATGCCATGTCCATGACGAGATGAGAGATTGTCTTTTCCCCATGTCCTGAACCCATGCCGCTATTGATCACGGCCGACAGTTTTGCGGGCGATGATCGTCGTCGTCAAATTTCCAACGCATGACTCGCCGCTCACCATGCCCTAGCTACATAGCTACATACATCAGACCGAACATGTGCGAGGCTAGCAAGGCTATTGCTGCAAGGCTGGTCACATCCGGGAGCTGATAGGCCCGCGCAGGGAAGAATCCGAATCGCCTAGTGATACTAGCGACCGCCAATCCGGAGAGCGCCTGCGGGAAAGGGGAGGAGGAGATGGGGTTCCAAAAATAGTAAGGGAGGGCCGTCGGCGATGTGCAGTAGATCGGCTGGGCTGGGTTCGGGCGCTCTCGCGACGGCGGGCGGATAGCAAAGGTGTGTGCGCAGGGTCAAGTCAGATAAAGCTGTAGCACCGGGCCTGTAAGGTGTCTGAGCTTGCCCAGGCGTTACAAGACGGCGTATCAGTGCCAAGTGCAGTGACACTTAGATAGACTGCTACCCAGGACATCGCTTCGCCTAGATTAGGTATTACTGGTTTGCCTATTTCCTCGTTACGAGAATGGCGGCTAAGCACTCTCCCTCCCCCCCGCGCCACCGTCGGTGGATAGACCATATATGTCAGGCCGGTTATGGTTCGACCATAAGGCGTGTCTACTTGGGATCTATATTGTACAATGGTAAGGTGGTTGATTACGTTTACCCGATGTGGCGGTGTCGTAACTCTCTGTTACTGCGGCATAAACTAAGGCAAAGGCGAATTTCCACTTAGCGCAAGCAATAGTATCGATCTTATAACGCCGGTACCGAAGACACGTCGACGGTTCTTAGTGCCAGATCTGTCGTCTCTTCAACGGCCGACCTCGAGACCCTACGTACATACGCACATTACTTACACGAGCACAGCCCCATAGGGGTCTCGTGCCAATGCTACTATGCGGTGCCACCTGCTACTATGTATGGATATATATGTATGTATGTATGTACAGTATGTATGTACATACCTCTTGTATGTGCGCACTTGTAGATAGGTAGGTACCTAGGTATGTGCTCGACTCTGAGGCTCTGTTAAGGTGCGGCTTGATTCCGAGCACTTTATTCCCTGCGTCTTAAAACCCATATTTAGCGTTATCCCGTCCTATAAGACCAAGGACGTTAAGAACCTACCACTCCGGGGTTGACATGTGAATCGAGCCTACGGCTTTAGCCGCACACACCTCCTCAACTACCTAACCACCTAATCTCCCCCCCCTCCCTCCTCCACTACTACTGTACATGCCTACTTCGTGAGATGAAATGAGGATCCGAGGCACCACTTGCCGATGCAATCGCTGCTGAACTGCCTCACGCAGCAGCAGCAACAGCAGCATATACGATACTCTATAGGCATAGGTAAACTCTTTCCGTTCAAAATACCGCGCGTGCTAAGCGCCGCCGTGTTGACATCATACGTTGTCGCGTCCGGGTATATCCTCCGGTGCAGCTTTGGAGACCGACAAAACCGGTTCCGATGCATTAAGCCCCTGATCCCCAGACTTGGATTGTCGACGATTGGGGGTTTTCCCTACCCGTTGTCGTCGTCGGTTGTGCTACCTACCCTTTCGCTCTTGGAGAAACCCCCGCCGCCCGCCGAACATTGGTAAACTGGGACATTTTATTTGAAAATGAGGAACTTTCCCACTTTCCTTACGAGGTCCCATGACAACATTTTTCAAGTTTTTTTTTCATTTTATCGCCTTCCCTCCCTACCGCCCCCCCGCCCCTCCCTACTGAATATTCCGCCGCCGCCGGCGGCAGGAGAATTGAATATCCGTCAGCAAAGCAACTCAGCCATGCGCATGCATCGTTCTAGGCGGCGGTCTCTCTGGAGGCGACAGGACTAGGTACCTCCTGACGTTCTATCCATACCCCTCTCCGACCTACCGCGCGGCGGGTATTTTTTATTGTTTATTTATTTTTTTTTGTCATACGCTGCATATTACTTGTTCCTTAGCGACCTGCTTTCGCAGTTGCGGCAGCAGCGGTGGCAGCGGCGAGATAGAAGGTAGCGAATGCGTAGCGTCGCGTACGATGCCAAGTTTACGTAGGAGAACGTCTGCGGCTTGTGACTCGGTTCCGCACTTCGAGGGCAACTTTATTTCACCTGAAGTCTAGCGTGGTCAAGTTAGCTGGGATGATGTTGAGCCCCAAATGCGCCGCCGGATGGCCTGGGCTGTTCGGTGCACAGTACGGTAAATGTGTCTATCTACTGTAGCTACCTGGACGTTCCACAGCTGCTGTCCGTCACCTTGAGGCCAGCAACGGTGAGCAGAGACGTGTACCGAGAAGACCGTACAGTAGTGTATGGAGCATGGAGCATGCAAGCTCCAACTAACCTACCTATCGTGATAGACAGTAACTACATCACTAATAGATAGTGACTTACAAGTCTCGTTATTAATAATTACACTATATCTCTCTACATATCTGGCCTTCCTAGTACATCTTTCCAGCCAAGTGGATATAAGAGATTTCTTAACCAGGTTTAAAGTACCGTAAAAGTAGGCTCCCATGGTATATGTTATAGTGCCGTAGCGTATAGTATGGTCCTTTACATGCAAAAGTACCTGATTAGTATGCATCTGGATATTTATACACAGCTAGACTAAAGCTTACCTATGGGCTATTATTACCATACCAACATACATATGTACGGTGTACCTGAAGTGCCAGCCCTACTTCCGTAGCGTAGCAGCTATAGTTACTACCTCCTATTGTAAATATCTACGCATAGTAGTATACAGTAGATATCTAGATAGATACCGATCAATACTTACTTAACTTACCAATATCGTTCCTGACCTGCACCGCACCGCACTGCACCGCACTGCACCGCACTGCACTACACTGCACGTGTGCTTAGTATTGGCGGGCAAACCTGAGCCGGCGGCTTACAAAACTCGTAAGACACGTTTTCGTCGCACCATCATCTACGTAATCAATCAGCTTGGCCTGCATATGTGGCCATGACCTTGGAAGGATTCCCCTTGATTTAGACCCTTCTCGATGCAATGCAATCCAACGGCGGTGCTAGTAAGTATGTATGTACAGTAGAGCCTGACAGGTGCAGGTAATAATATTTTCCAGCGTCACTTACAAGTAACGCGCTACTGCCGTAGGTACAGACAGGGTCGCCACGAGGTCGGCCATCTCATCTTCCTTCGCGCAACATCTCGGTACAGAGTGGTCTCGTGTAGGTACTATAAGTATACCGTACTGGCTGTGTTCTGCACATACAGTACGGAGTATAGGTAGCACAGAATACAACGTATCCATCATTATGTACTTACCGTACCTACAGCAGACTACTGTAGATACAGTACGCATACACCTACCTACCTCGGTAGCTTCCAGATAGGCACACAGTAGCGTGCTGTAGTCTGTATGTAGGTAGTGCAGAATGTATGCCCGTCTCTGTCCCGGTTTATCAACTTATAGGTATGTAGTATTCTGTACGTATATGCAAACTGAAGAAGGTCATTTCATCACGAGTTAGATAGCACAACATAGTACTATACATACATACATACAGCTTGTTCTTTGCGGCTATCTTGCTTGGTGTATGTACACATGTATGCGTAGGTACGCTGTAGAACCAACATCTATTATTCAGTGGATGGGAGTCTGTTTGTTTTCTGCTGCCTTCTTTTCTTTTCTCTTCTCCATCGTATACATATAAAATGACGTCCACTACGAATACGACATCATTATATCTAAATAATACCTAAATCTACATGCCTACTACACTATAATTAATTAATAGTTGGTGCCGAGTAGATGAGGACCCGGGATCCCTAGTGAAGGGTGAAGGCCATCCTTATAATAAAGTGGTGCCGATCCAATCAGGTCTCGGCCGACAAATGTGGCTCAAGGATTGCCCACTATCTTCCACGTGTGAAAGTCTCGGCATATAATGGAGTCTTCCTTAACGTGCAAGTACATACAGTGCTGTACAGTACTTATTACTTGTGGTAGATAGGCTAGGGGACCTAGGGTAGGCAGTTCGTCGCCGCCGGCTGATTAAAGTAAGTACCTAGGTATGTACAGTACCTACCTACCTACCTCTAGGTAGAGTCTAATTAATAAACCATACCTAACCCCCTTCCCCCTTGGCGGCTTTTCTGCCCTGACGGTTTAGTTACCGTAACGACTCGGCAGCCCGGCGCCTAACTATAACTAACTCGTCCCTCATTACCGCAGCGGGCTCGACCAGAGTATCAGCCTTAGATGCATCCGGTAAAGAGCACCCAATTGGATTTTTCCGTGATAGGAAGCTAGCTCGGCAACATCGTCATTGTCAACTTAGGGTCTAGTGCAGGCGGCATCTTCCATCTCGCCTTTGCGTTATTCCCAGCTGACGCCGCGCCCCTCTAATACAGAGTGCAGAGTACAGAGTACGTACCCACGATCCTCCCTGTGACGATCAAAGCCATCGGTTAATACAGAGGCTACTACATACTGTACGGTCCCCCAGGCTTACGAGCCTGAGCTATCAATATCAAATACAGTAATCGGTTAGACAAGGCGCCGAAATTAACCTACAGGGGAATTAGGGCGATCTCGCAATTTGCTGCCGCCAATTGATTACATTCGTACTTCTGTACTTCATCGTTGAGGCCTTTGCGAAAAAACTGTAGATCATCCGACCATACATAGCTTAACAACTAACTAGAAACAGTAATTAGTAAATAAGTACTTACTTTAATTGCTATACAATAGTTTACACTAAATAATCTCTTTATTTATACGCTATAGAATAAGCTAAACCTAATTAAAATAAATAAAAAATATATACCTGCTTTATAAAATAAAAAATATATACTTGTTTTATAAAAAGAAAAAAAGTACATTAGTTCTATTTTGGATTAATTAAGTAGCACCCTATAGTTTTTTTGGTCAAGTAGAATTTTGAAAAAGTATTACTGGTTTTTTTTTCTATTCTTTTTACAACTCTTTTTTGCTTTTCCTTTTTTTTTCTTCCACCTTTTTCGCTGATTTTACTTGCTAAATCCTTATATTATATTTAATTTAAATATTTAGATTTTATACTTTTTTTTAAAATATTATACAAATTTTAAAGTTGTACTTAGTAAGTATTTATTTTATTTACTATAGCAATAGCAGCTTTATTAACAAAAAACTAGCTTGATAAATTTAACTATTAAAAAATAATAAATATATAGATTTAAATAGTTTATTTAATAAGTATTTTATATAACTAACTATTATTAGTTTAAATATTAGTAGTATTTTTAGCTGTTGTTGCAACTAGCAGGTTTGTTTACATTCGAATGCAAAATATAAAGATTTAGCAGCTTTACTTACTAAATATTTGCTAATTTATTTGTAAAAGTACTTAGTTATTATTTCTTTAAATAAATACTTTTGTTAGTTTATAATAAATCAAAATAAAAAAAGCAACAACATTTTGTATAAATCTAAAGTAAATATTCTTTCTAAGGTTTTATTTACTAAATACTTATACTGACTTTATAGAAAAACTTTTGTACAATTAGCAAAAACAATTTTATTTGTTATATTAAAAGTTATAAAATTAATAAAATAAATGTTGCAGTTTAATTATTAATAAATAGATTAGATATAACAAATTAACTAAATATATATAGTAAGTTTAAAATCTAATAGTGTACTTACTAAGTATTCATTTTAGTATAAAATATTAACGCGCTATAGCATAATAATTAGCTGACTTTGTTAACTATAATGTTTTTTAAATTTCAAAAAAAGCTTTACGCTCTTTTTTTAACAGTTTAAAAAAAATCTCTTAGAAATATTTTCTAAGATTTTGTTTTAACAAAAAAATTATAAATAATTTTAAATAATATATTTTTTAAATATTTATGTTGATTTAATTTAAGTTAACTTAATTTAATTAAAATGTACAGTTTTATTAAAACTTTACAAATTTGTAAAAACTGTTAAGCCGCAAATAAAAAAAACTATAAAAAATCAAGCTGTCTATTCAGTAAATATTTGCTAATTTTTTTTTTAGATTATGTTTACATTTATAACAAGCAATATTTAATATAAATAAAATTTAAAACAAGTTTTTATAAAGCTTATAAAAAACAGTACTGAAAAAATTTTAAAATATAAAAAAATTTAGCTTTTATTAATAGTTAGTTCAAATAATGCAATAAAACAATACAAAAAGCAGCTATATTTTCAGCAAATATTTAATTTCTTTTTTTAACAATTAATAAAAATATTATCTAAACTATTAAAAAAGATAATATTAAAAATAAAAAAGATCAAAATGTACTTTTAACAAATACTTAAATTTAAACTATTATTTGTTACTTAATAAAAAAAACTTTCTTTTTTTGTTTTATATCTGCGGTAATTCAACTAGCTGTTATTTTTATGCTATAGAATCAAAATATACTTTTAGTAAATACTTCAGCTAAACTTGTTACTTATTATTTAGTAAAAAAAACTCTTTTTTTTCGTTTTATGTTTACAATAGTTAAACTAGCTGCTGTTTCTATATTATAAAATCAAAATATACTTTTAATAAATATTTTAGCTTAAAAAACTACTGAGTTAGCTAAAATTGCTGCTTTAACTCTAAAAAATTTAGTTGTATTTTTACTGAATATTTTCTGCTAAAAAATATTTTATATAAAAATAAAACGAAAGTTTACTAAAGCTGCTTTATTTTTATGTTATAATAAAAAAATAGCAACAGATTTTTTATAGAGTATTTAAACTAAAGATTAAAAATTTTTAGTTGTTGCATTATTTATAAAAAAAACTGCAAATTGTTATTAAGATTTTTTTTAAAATATAATATTATCTAGCTATACTAATAAAAAAATATACAATATAATTAATAAAAACATAAATATTTAATAATAGATCGATTTAAACTTTTAAAACTTAAAAGTTTTAATTTATATAATATAAGTTTACTTATAAAAAAAAAAAAACTACAAAAAAAAACATTTTATTTACTAAATATTCGATTAAAAAAAATATAGCATTTTAGATTTTATAATTTTTGATTTATACAGTAATTTAGGCAGTATAAGTTTATATATATTATAAAACAATAGTTATACATATAAAATAAAGTGGTTTATTTATTAAGTATTTAGTAGTAAGTTTTTATAGTTTTAATTTAACTTTTAATAGTACTACTAGTTCGATTTAATAGCAAATTATTATAAGTTAGCAATAAAATCGACGTTTTATTTACTAAGTTCTTTTACTTAGTAAAACTATAGTATAACTTTTTAAAAAAAAAATATAATATAAGTTTAACTTTTTATTTTTATTATATTGATACTAATATATAAATAACTACAGAAAGCAAGTACTAAATAACAAAGTATATTTACTAAATATTTAGCAGCAAGTTTTTAATTAATTTTTTTTTAAATTATTTTAAAAAAGCTTATTATAATTATATTAAAAAAAATCAAGTTATAGTTAATTTTAAAAAAATATAATATAAAATTTAATTATATAATAAATTAATAATATTATTAAATTAATTTTAAAATATATAATATTTAAATTAAATT
>MU378387.1:0-33634 GCA_022495175.1 Hypoxylon argillaceum | reverse complement strand
TTTATTTTATATATATATTTATATTTAATTTAAAACAGTTTAATTAATATTTTAAATATAGTTTAATATTTATATAATTATAAACTTTTATTTAATTCGTTTTTAATATTTAATGCATTAATTTAAAAAGTTTAAAACATTTTGTTGTTTAAAAATATTGTTATTTTATTTTAAATTATTTTTTTAAATTTTATTTTTATATTGTTTTATTGTTTTTTAAGTTTTAATATTTATTAAAAAGTTAAAAGTTTTTATAACTAAAATATATAGTTTTTATTAAACTTTTTAACTAGTTTTGCTATAGCTATATTTACTTTTAAATTTTGTTTTTTTATTTAAATATAAAAAAGTTTATTAATAAATTAAATATTATTATTATAACTATTTAAAATATTTTTATTTAATTTTTAACTTGTTATTATTATAAATTGTTATATATTTTAAGTTTTTAAAATTATAATGTTTTTAAATTTATTTAACTTAATTTTATTTATTTATATTTTTAAAATTTTAACTTTTAAACGTTTTTATTTTTTATTATAAAAAATCTTTTTATTAAATTTAACATTTTATATTAAAATTATTTTTTATAAATAAAAAATTTAAATTTTATATAAGTTGTTTGTTATATATTTTATTAAATATTTAATATATATTTTTAATTTTGTTTTAAAAATTTAGTAATTATAACTAGCTTTTTTTTTTTTGTTTAAAAAATAAGCTTTATATTTATATATAAAAATTTAATTTTAATTTAATTTAAAATCAATTTTTAATTTTTTTTTTATTTCAAATATATATTATTTAAAATATTAATTAAACTATAATTTAAATATTTTGTATAATATATAAAAATTGTTTTTTTTTAAAAAACTAATATTATATAATTAAGCTATTATTTAAATTATTTCTAATTAAAAAAAGCTTGAAAATTTTATTTTTGAAAATATTTTAATTAATTTTTTAATTATTTCTTTGTTTGTTTTTTCGCTACTTTTTACTAGTTTTTTAATATAACTTAATAAAAGTTTTAAATTAATTTTTTTTTTTTTGTTTAAAGCTTATAATATATAACTTTTTAAATTGTAATAATTGTTTTTTTATTATTATTTTTAAGCTTTATTACAAAAAGTTTAAATTGTTGTATTATTTAGTACTTAAACTTTTTTATTTGTTTAAATATAAAGTTTTATTTTTTATTTTTAAAAAAATAAAACTAAATTATATTACTAAATTTATTTTTAAATATTAATATTTATTACAATTTATTAAACTTTTTTAAATAATTAAATAAATTTTAAAAAACTTTATAAAAAAGTTTTATTAATACTTTTTTAAAAGTTTATTTAAAAATTTTTTATAAAATATATATTTTAATATAGTTTTTATACTTAAATTATAAAATTTTATTAATTTTTATATTTTTTATATTATATATTAACGCTTTAAATAATTTAAATTTTAAATGTTTTAATTTTAAATATTATAAATATTTAAAAATTTTTTTTAGTTTTAAAAAATTTTTAAAAAGTTAATATAAAAAAACTTGCTTTATTTATATTAAAATTGTTAAAAGTTTTGCTATATTTATAAATTTTTTTGTTAAAATATATATTATATTTATTATTAAAAATCGATTTAAATAAATAAAAAACAAATTGTATTAAAAAAACATTAAGTTATAATATTTTAAAAGTTTAATAATTATATCGTTTTTTTTAAACTTATTAAATTTTAATATATAATTTAAACTATAATATTATATTTTTGTTTTTTAAAAGCAAGTTTTAAAAATTAAATTTATATAAAATTTTTTTATAAGTACTACTTTTGTAAATATTAAATCAACTAATTTTTTTTTATTTTTTTTTAAAAGCATATTTTTTATAATTTAAATCTTTGTTTTTAAAATTAAAAATTAAAAAGTGTTAACATTTACTATTGCTTTTTTTTTAACAATTTTAAAAAATCTTTTTTTTAAAAGTAATTTATTATTTACAAAATAAAAAATATTATAATTGTTTAATAAAATATTATTAAATAAAAAGTGTAGTTTTTATATCTTAGTTATATAAATATTTAAAATTAAATACAATTTTAAAAAAAATAAATTAATAACTATATATATTATATTGTTGTTATATTAGATCTTTTTGTTTTTTAATTTTTTTTTTTTAAAAATAGTTTTTTTTATTTTTTATTTGTTTTTTTTAATTTTTTTACAAAAATTATTTCAACAAATATAATTTTATCGTTTTTTGATTTTTTTTATATTTTTTACAAAAAGTATTTTTAATAGTTCTTTTTTTATAAAACTTATAACTATATATTAAAAAATTTTATACTTTTTAAAATGTTATAAGTAAGTTTGTTTTATATATTATTTATAAAAATATTAAAAATTTTTGTTTTATTTTTTATAGTTTTTTTTTTTAAACTATTTTTAAATTTTGTTATTTAAAATGTAATAAATTTTAAAAACGCTTTAAAAAACTTTTAACTTATTTTTATAAATAAACTTACTAAAAACTTGTTTTAATTAATTTAATATAAATATTTGTTTTTTATAAAAAAGTTTATTTTAAAATAAAATAAAAAACTGTTTAATAGTTTATTTAAAAGCGATATGTTTATTTATAACTTTAAAAAATTTTTTAACTATAAATATTTTAATTATATTAAATATATAGCACGTTTTTATTTTTTTATAAACAATTGTTTAATTTTTATATTAACAAATAAAATCTATTTATTATAAAATTTAGTTTAATATTACTTAATATTTAATTAATAAAATATTTATAATAACTAATTTTATAAAAGCTAAATTATTTTTTAAATGTTTAATTATTAATTTAATATTAAAATTGTTTTTATTAAATATTTATATTAATATTATTTTTAAATATTTAAAATTAACTAATTTTAAAATTTAGTTATATAAATTAATATATTAAATAATATTAGCTATATATTTTAATGCTTTATTAATATAAGTTTTAATAAATTTATTAAATTTTGTAGTAATATTAGTTACTAATAGTTATATTTTTTTAAAAATTAATAATATAACGTTTTTTATAAAATTATTATTATTTTAAACTTTTTATATTTTAAAATTTTTTTTGTATTAATTAATTTATTTTTATAAAAAAGCTTGTTTAATACTTTTATAAATAAAAAGTTTTAGTTTAATTTTAATTTTAAATATAAATATAATATTATTTAAATTAATATAATTTTAAACATTTTATATTATAGTTTAAAATTTAAGTTTATTGTATTATTTTAATTAGTTATAATTAGTTTTTAAAATCGTTTTAACATTTTTTTCGATTTTTTTAAAAAATATAATAAAAGTACAAAAAAAAATATATTAAAAGCAAATAAAAGTTTTTAAAATAATATAAAAATAAAATAAAATAAAAATATTTACAATAATAAAAATTAAAATTGTTTATTAAAAAAAATACCGGTTTAATAAACAAACTAAACTTATAATTATTATATATTAAAATATAATTAAATTTAACAAATAAAATTGAACTAATATAATTAAAACAATTTTAAAAAGTATATTATAATAAAGTTTGCTTAATATTTTAATTATTTTAGTTTTTTGTTTTTTAAGTTTTATATATATATATACGCTTTTAGTAAACACTAATTTTAAACTCGGCGTTTCGCTTTTAAGCTTCAATTTTGTAATTGCTTTTGTTTGCTTGCAATAGTAAGTATCCACAATAAGTAGTAATTTTAACAAGTAATGTTGTAGGCAGTAAAAAAACTTCTGCAGAAGCTTCTTTTTAGGCTCCTTTATTAGGTAAGCTCACCTAGGTGGATCTTATGACCTGACCCTTTGGGCTCGCCCCACTAGACCCACTTATACCGTCACACTAGGTATGGTCTATGTTTGTTACAACCACATCCGCCGTACTTGTTTCGATCGTCTCTGATTGGAAGGTGGCGGATGGCTTTGTGTGATTTGAACGAATCAAAATAACCTTCTTTTCGTATAATGAACTAGATGCCACCGAGTAATCTGTGAGTGTATATAGTGCTACAGTAGCAGTATTCTCGGTGGGACGATCGTTCGTGCTGCTGACCAGTCTTCATAGCATTAAGTCTTTCGTGGCGGAGGCTTAAATATACAAGGCTCTGCGTGGGCCTTCTAGATGTCCATGGGTGAGTATCAGGTAGCTTACCCTCGTTATCTACGCAATCGTGAAGGTGACTTGACAGGTTAATCGTAGCAATGGCTTAGTACTGGAAACCCTAGATAATCTACTCTTCATCTCAACCTAGTGTTGAAGGTAGGGGACTATATCCTTCTGTGCTGCCATAACCCTTTCAATCTAATCAGCTCGATACTATTTACTAGCTATTTGGTATTGTCGACGGTAGATCGTTTTTCCCATGTTCATGCACCAGGTACCATGATCACTATCGTACGGGGAAGCAAGGGATTCCGCATGTATAGCTACCTGAAATGGATCCCTCTGCGTTTCAGTTTATCTCTAATAATCTAATCGCCTGTTATATATGCATTGGAATAGCTATCCTCTTAATATGAGTAATATATAGTCGGGGGTTAGCGATGAAGCCGAACACCCTTATCGTGAACACGAGTAAAGACTCGGCACCATCACGATCCAGATAGCACCGAGAGCTGTAACCCCCCTAAGCACACATAGGCTATAGTTGACGAGACTATCCTTCTATCCCCTACAGTCGATTGGGGTCGGTGCTACCTTGAAGTTTACTACCTAGACGCTAGAATCCGATATTCTCGTTTCGACATACCTGTCCTAGTGAGAGATCTATTGTCTTCGTTATGTTTAGTATGGCCTTCTCTAGTCCTGTCGTACATGTGGACATGGACAAGATACTTCTGAGACCCGCTAATCAATCCACGGCCTTTCGTATTATTTATGACCTGCGGCTCAGCTTTCGCGGAGTTTCTTAGTATGCTATGCGGTCTTAGATCATTCCGTCGGCGAATTGCGGCATAACAACCTAAAAGGCATAGGAGTGGGCTGCTTATATCTTTACATTCCATCACAAGCAGGCAGTATGTCGAGTGATGGGAGGAGGGCTGATATAAGGAGTGTGTTACACTCGTCATCAGTCCTACCATGCTAAAGCTGAAGTGGTGATATAGTCGTTCTTAGTTTCTATATCAAATTATATCTTAATCTCTCAGAACAAAAGGCTTGTTGTTGATTAGAGCCATCGTGCCAGGCTATCATATACTAGCTACTATTTGATGTGGTTCTATAAGAGAAAAAGTTCTTGATAGGTATGGATACCCCGGGATCTCTTCAAGGCTGAGAAAGTTCAGGATTCATGTGTTGTCCTGGCAAAGACACTGTCAAATATGACCCGTAATCATGTTTTACTATTTTAGATATCTTACTGTCTTGACGTACCTGTTATTCTATCCCGTGATATTTCCGAATCGGCGCTGAGCTCTGTAGGCAAGACGCCGTGCCAAAGCTCGGCCGGCGCCTCGGTAACTGGTAGTTCCTTGACCTCGTTTGCCGGCACCTCCACGCGCGGTGGAAATGAAGGTAACTCGGAGAGGGGGGCGCCCTCTACATCCGGCTTATAAGCCCAAGCATCTCCATTTTTCGCAGCTGCCCCGCCAACATTGTTGCCTAGGTGTGCGCTCCCTGCACCACCTCTCCCGTAAGCCTGCCCATCGTCGGGGTGTCCCTCATTGAATAGTACCGCGTTTTCTGCCTCACTTCTACTCGCCTCCTTCCTCTGCTGTCCTAGGCGAAACCCTAGGAACACCAACCCGCCGATCAGCACCAGAGACCCAACCCCCGCGCCCACGCCAATACCAGCCTTTGCCCCCGTGCTAAGACCTGAGGTTGTGGCGGAACTGGTGTCGTTTGATGCTGGTGAGGAGGAGGTCGGTGATATCGACGAGGTGGCCGAGCTCGAAGTGGATGGGCTTGGTACTGGGCTCTCTGGGCCTCCAGGATTCCAGCCCGTCGGAAAGCTGGTTGGCGATCCGGAGTCATTGCAGAACTTCTGCCACCCAGACGTAATTTCCGCTATGATTGTATGTTAATCTCTCGGCGCCAAGATTTTCCTCTAGAAATCATGTCCATTTGCAATACATCGATAATTTCCTACTATCTAGAAATGAAGGAAACCGAGCGTCGAGTGTCGGTTTTCAAAACTCGAAAAGAGGTAGTAGAAGATAAGGAATACGTCTTGTACATACACCTTAATTCCAACATATTGGTCGCATTGCAAGTCTGCGCAAAACATTGTATCGAGGGGAATATGATCTGCGAGAAATTTGTGCATAGGCATTTGTTATCCTCGAGACTGGCACAGATTTTGGTGCTGTTCAGCGTCTGTTGAACACATGGTGGCGCGCAATCGGGAACATAGGCAGAGAAATTCTGCGCCGTGACAGCGATAACGAAGGGGGCCGCCACCAGCACTGATGAGAAGAGCATCGTCCGTAGCTCTAGCCTATCGGCCGCAGTTGCTATCTTCTGCTTGATCTTCTATCCCGGTTTCGGGATTTTCTTTTCTTTTTAGGTTTCTGTAGCGGATGATAGCATGCTCGGAATCTTCACCTTGTATAGGCTTCGAAACCAATTGATGTATCAGCTCGGCATCGCTTGCTTGCTTAAGTACATCTAGGAAGGGCGAAATTGATCGACGAGGAGTACAGCATAACGCCACGGCGCGCGCCCGACAGGCCTGTATCATGCTTAAACCGTCCATTTCAAGCATTGCCCCCAAGGAAGCCATCCATACATATGTCGTGTTATGGTCGTTCGGCACCGATAATATGGAGCAAGGTTGCAATCTCTTACTAACCCAAGTGCCAGCGCCAAAGGGCGGAGAAAGAACCGCAGATGTCAAGGCTCGCTAAAGCCGTGCCACATCGATGCATATCCCTAAAGGGAAAGGAAAAGGGAGAAGCTCGGTAACATTCGTAACCTCTGAGATAGGTAGGTTTACCTAAGCCACGCCGCTTTTAGCCTGAGCCTGAGCCTGAGCCCTGTCTTCTGCCCTGTCCTGAACAAGACCCGCTTTTCATAGCCTGATATGAATAAAAATCTGCATTAGGTAATCTCCAACACTAGTACACATAAAATATGCAAACATTGAAATCGAGTGAGTGATATTATTGCCTTTGCCTCCACCTGACCCGACAATCTTGGAGACTCGCCTCGCTTGAGGTAGGTACTAGACGACGGTGTTTATCTTATACACAATTACCGCGAGAATGAACGATATCTTTCAAACACTTGGCACAACAGGTCAGGTGAACAGAGACAGCACTGGAGGATCTCAAGTTGTGTGTATTGGGGCCTCAATCAACTATAAGTACAAGGTAGTTAACTATGTTCAGCACCCAACCAGTCATGCCATACGAAAAATAGATGTCCTCTTAGTGAAATGGTATAGCAGGCCAGTTGAAGAACCCTTTGACGAAGAGAAATTGGCTGCGCGCCTCTGCTACTGATTACTAAGCAGAGAGCATTCGTTCGTTCAGACCCGAAATTCAAGAGACCCTTTAGAGCTTCGTTCTAGTCAAGTCGACACGCTGGCAAGTTGGGTTGTGTGGCTGGTCGCCAAATGTAATCCAGGACAGCGTATATCCGACGATAGTGCGCGTCGTCTGCCAGCAAATAACCCAACCATTCTCTGTAAGTAAACTTGTCAGTCCGTCATCACATCATTTCAGCCCTTTAGCCTTCAAGCAGGCGACTCACGAATGTCAACCGCGGTTTCATCTGATCGTTTCCCCACAACCTCTTCCGCATCATTGTGACCCTGGAAGTACACATAGGCCCTCCCGTCCTCACCAAAACCTAGGCTGTACGTGTTGTATGGGTTGGCGCCGGAACCGAGCTCCAACCACGCAACATTCGTACCGGGGAAGTGCGTCCAGAACATAGGCTTTCCTTTGTAAAGATTGTCTGGGTTGCTCGAGTTGCTGGCATTGATATCCGTGACTACAAAGCCCATCCCCGAGTCGTCGTCTACCGTGCTGTTAAAGTAGAAGCGGTACGTCGAGTTGAAGGCAGCAGGCGCAGGAGCTGGGCTATAGTGTAGCACAGAGAGTCCAGTGTCCGGATCATGGTCGGTCTCAAATTCATGGACGGCGTAGAGGTACCCTATGGTCGGTCGTCAGCGAAGAGTCTTTTATTCGTCAAGGCTCGCGGTGCAGCTCTCACCGTCAATCAAGCTCTTGCCTTGGCCCTTGACGTGCAGTGCGTACGGGCCGTCGGTCTTCAGATCGGGGTATGGGTTTCCATCGATATCGGTGCCCTGGGAAAGGGCCCCGGTGGCGGCGAAGAGGCCGTACAACACAGTAGTGAATTTCATAGTGGAGTAGAGACAAGGCTGGAGTTGCTAGTGAGAGGTTGATAGCTGGAAGAAACTATGAACACGATAGTCGACTTGCTGCCTTTCGAGATGAGAACGGCATGTTACAAAACACCATTAATATAGAGATGAGCAAAATCTTGCTGCCTAAGAAGGAGACCCTTACTTCCCACTTTTACATGATCCTTCTCAAGCTGTTATTTGAGACTGATTCATGTGGTTGGCAAATAATTCGGATCAACGATCTTGGCTTTCTATTCTAGTCGCATCGCGTATGTTTTTTACCTAATGCGCTATGGACTCGACCATAAAGGAAGTCGTTTGATCTGCCGCTAATACACGAAATGCACGGCTGCGGAATATGGGCATCGAGGGTCCGATTTACATACGGCGTATACGACAGGCTGCCATTATTGACTGCGGGTATTTTCAATAATACTGGATTCGACAAAATAAACCTATGTACAGCGGCATTAGGTTGCCAGAAAGTAAAGCTTGGATGCGGTGTAGATGATGTTGTTATGCGATGCAGTTCTTTGCTCCGTTATTCTTTAGGAGAGTATAGTAATAGGGTTTAATTATTCTATACAAAAAAGCTATAAGGGACTGCCATGGAATAATAAATTATGCAAAAATGTACACAGCTTGATTTTTGGCTGAGCCGACCCTGAGTCTGCCTGAGCAAAAGCGGCAAGATCGCCAAGTCCAATTAGTCGCGGGCTGGGATACTGATTAAACCTGGAGCCCTTTAAATATCGCGCAAATTTTCAGCCTTCACTAATAGGGTGATGAGGACTAGCGGTAGGCAATCAGAAATAGAATAAGGGACAAGCGCATAGCCAAGGGGTGGCTACCTGGTTCTCTACTGTGGCCATTTACCATGGTTTGCGAAAGTGCATATAATTGCCCTGTGGTGTCGACGGTTTGCCTGTTGCGGAGTATTAATATGGCGATCATAGATGAGTCTAAGAAAGCTCGATTGGCAAAAGATTCGAGAGTTGAATACTCTGTAAATAGCAAGACAATATACATGCACAGATTGAGCTAATATGAAAATGGGGGGCTTGGAGAGCATGGAAGGGTGGGTTCAAAGCTCTTGTGCTAGTCATCAAACATCGAGAATGCAGAGCATGCATATGTAGACACCTACCTATATATACTAGAGATAACAAGCCGGGGAAAACGTAGGTGTCAATCGATTACTGCACAATGTATAGGGACTTGTCGATAGTATAAGAATACTTAGGTAGTAGCCTCATTTTTATCTTCCTATAGTTACCACCACGATGCTGAGATTTAATTTAACCTACCGTCTGGGTAGGCCAAGACTGACGAACCATAGTTAATTTTTATATACCGTATAGGTACCTAGTTCTTCGAAGGGAATCATGAAGGGCGACCAAAGGTGAAACTGTCTTTGGGTCTGATTAAGAAGGGCTGAAAAGGATATCGTAAAACATGGTCATAATAAGCGAAGTCGAGATGCAGCATTAATAAGCATCATCGTGTGTTTTCACCCAGACTGCTAATCTCAAAAGCAAAGATGCTTCTTTTCATGAGCCTAAATTACAAACTACTTTAGTAAACCTAAACCCCAAACGCCCGTCCTTGCAATGCCTAAGATCCCTGCTTGTCACGCAAATGCCGGGGTACCCACTTCCCCGGACCCCCAGAGGGCTTCAAGGACTCCCCAGAGGCTGGAGGAGCGTCATTCCGTGCTCCGCCTGCGGGCTCCGGAGGCGCACTACCACCTCCCGCCGCCTTTGCTGCCTCACGCTCGCGCCATGATGTCTTAGGAGCTTGGCCTTGTAGATTGAGACGCGGGGGCCCTCCGGCACGACTATTGGAATCGGCCCGTTCCATAGATGGAGGTGCAGGACGCGATGGTCCATTTGAGTCAACCGGGGGAGTAGCACCTCGGGAGGAGGCTTCACGGTCACGATCACGCCATGATGGTTTGCCAGAAGAGAGCTGGAGGCGAGGTGGGCCGGACGGGCGATCGCGAGAGTCGGTACGTTCTATGGCAACTGGTTCGCGGCGAGGTGGAAGGCGGGTAGTCTCCTTCTCGGCCTGCCGCCTGGCCATGGCCTCTTCTTCGCGCCTGGCTTGCAAAGCAGCCTTCTCCAAGGTTTCTTGCCGCTCCTTTTCTCGCTGCTCCTTGATTCTGGCCATATCTGCTCGCTGTTGCTCGAGACGTTTCTCCCGTTCTTCCTTCTCCTTCGCAGCGCGCTCTTCGGCCTCCCTGAGAGCCCTTTCTTTCTCTTCCCTCTCCCGCTTCTCCCGAAGCTTTCGTTCTCTATACTCTTTCTTCCTCAAACTGATCTGTTTCTCGAGCTCACGCTCGGCATCGCGCTGGCGTTTCTCAAACTCGTCACGACGGCGATCGTGTAGTGATCTCCTAAATGGTTCATAATAAACCATTAGACGGCTGAGACGATGCTTGAGAGCAACGCTATCCTTGTGTTTGGCTTCCGCCTCTCGCAGAGTCTGTTCCCGCACTTGCTCGTATGCAGCTAGGTCACGCTCTCTCTGCTTGGCGTAATCCTCAGGAAGCTTACTGGCTTCCTCTTTTCTAAAGGCACGCTCGAGGTGGTCAATGCGTTTTCCAGTGATGCGAAGCCTCTCCTTGATGTCATTCTTCTCTCTCTCAAGCTGGGCAAGCTTCATAGCTCGAATATCAATGTCGTTAAGATTTTCAACATCAATTTCCACAGCGTTAGCACCCAGCTTCAAGTCGGCAATCTGCTTCTTCAGTTCCTCTTTGCGAACCCGGTCCCGTTCATCTTTGAGACGCTTTTCTTCGCGTTCTTTCTGTTCTTGAGCCAGACGGCGTTCCTCGGCCTCGGCTAGAGCCTGCTCCTGGAGTCGTTTTTGCCTGGCCTTCTCCTTTTCTCTCTTGGCTTGCAATTCGGAGGCTTCCTCCTTTCGCTTTTGAATGATTTCTTTTCGTGCAAGAGTGTCACGATGCTCTTTTTCAGCACCTGCCTTAGTACGACCTAGAGCAGCATCTCGGGCTTCTGCTTGACTCTGTCTAAATGCAGGATCGATGTAGAAGCAAGTGGTATAGAGTGTGCTCGCCAGGCGGGATAGCTGTGAGCGAACGATTTCTGAAGGTGTGCTTTGAAGTCTCTGAACAGTGCCGGTCTGGCTGTCCGCAGAACCGGCGGCGGAGCCAGCATGAACGGGTTTGGAAGAGGCAAAGACATCCTTGTCAAACTTGAGCACACCCGTTGCATGATCCATGCGGATCGATAGGTCGCCCTTCTTATTTCCGTTCATGATGAACTTCTCGATGGTTCCGCGAGAAATTTGGAAGGGGTCGGGGAAGTTGGCAAGGCTTTCGACAAAGGCAAGATCAACACTCTCGTAGACTTGAGACAGCTGCTGAAATAGTCGGGTAAGGATGACTTGTTGGAGAGGGAGGATGTATTTCTCCATCTCAGAGTCGGTGCCAATCTTAGTTAGGATGGGCGAAATCTTCTGGCAGATGGAGAGCGGGTGGAAGTCAACTTCTAGAATATTGTATAGGTCCCGGATCTCAGGGCGCGCACGTTTCAATAGAGACTTAGACAGAGCATCTCGGAACAGAACAGCTCGAGTAGGAGCAACGGACATCCCCAAGAGGTGAGTGAGACGCGAGTTCTTGTTCTTCCGTGCTTCGTCAAAGTCCACCATCGCACCTCGCGATCTTGTGGTGCTGATTACAGGGATTGACAAAGCAGACAGGAGGACGAAAGATGCAGCCTTCTGCAAGTCTGCGTCAGTGGCGGATGGGTTATCGGCCTTTTTGCCCTGGCCAGAAGCAACTAGAGCGGCAGACTGGCGGAGAAGGTTGTAATACCTAGACCAAGCAGCGGCATGGAAAAGGTAGTTTTCTCCGACAAGGAAGATACGAGTAAGCTTCTCGTAGTAATTGGCCATCATCACGTTCTTGGGCGGGCGCTTGCTCAGGTTTAGAAGAGTGTGGATATCCTCGACGCTTCGGAAAGCTTCTTGCCACAACTCTAGTTCCACGGCAACATTTAGCTGCTGGAAGCGAGTTTCCAAATGCCGCTGCAATGTATCTGGGTCATTGAGGTTGATGGCGTGCATCTGACTGGAATATTTGGCGGCGGTCTGGACATGGTTGCGGAGCAACTCGCAAAGACGACGGAACTCGGTCTTCCGCTGGTATTTGAGACAGAACTCGAAGGCTTGCAGAGCAGTGCTCTGGTAGAGAAGTTCGAGCCTAGCATTGTTACGGAGGATGTCGAGAACGGTTCGGTAGGCTTCCCAGAGGAACTTGAGCCAGGGGGTGACAACTGCGCGCTCGGTCCGGTCTCTAGACTGCTCACCAGATACGGTGGCGAGCAGGATGGACTCAGGGGTCTCGGTTGCCTCTAGATCCTCAACGTTGGCGGTTGCGGTGGCGTCAAGGGTTTCCTGCACCTCATCGGCCTTCTTCTGGGCAGCGGTGACTTTCTCGGCGGCTAATTCGATGAACTTCTTGAGAACGAGTTCAATAGTGACGATGTTGGTGTTTTGGGCAATGTTCTTGTAAGAGTATAGTGCATCCTTGGCCAGCTTGCCCTTCTTCTGTTCGACAGAGAGCTCGACAAGGAGGAGCATAACGGGCTCCAAAGAGGCGATGGGGACATTTCGCGAGCGTTTAGAGGTGATGTGGTCGTGGAGCAGCGTGAGGGCGGCGGGAGCCTGGTTGACACCGATCAGCTCATGCGCACGCTTTAACACGTTCTCCGGCTTCTGATGCGGAGGCGGTGGCATCGTGGGCGATCTCTCTGATAGTAAATAATCAAAAGAGATGGATGCGGCCGGGGTGACGTGACCTGTGGCCTGTGGTGGGAGAGGAGATGCACGGAAAAGAAGATTTTCGATGTGTGCCACATTTCGTGGGTTTGGAGGCCGAGCGAGGCGGGGCACGGGCTTTGGTGCACTGCATCACGTGACTGCGGGCAGATTAGCGTCTTAAAGTCCATTATCGCCGGGGGGTGTGGTCTCCGTAGAGCAGGCTGTAAGGCACTGTACATCACCTATGCTCAGTTACTAAGCTCCCTATGGCTAGCGGAATTACTTGGCTGTTGCTACGATACAGTGACTACAGAATACCTATTCTGTACTAGATACATATAAACATAACACCAGATACTAATAGAACGCATGTAGGTGTATGACTACATACCTATACCTATACCTATACCTATTCTATGAGTAGTGACGACAGTATGGATGTATAAAGCGCAACGCTGAATGATCGCAGAGACGGAACCGCAGGAAATGGGGATGCATGCCTTCAGGATTATTGGATGTACAGTAATACAAATAAATGAAGCCGAACTCAGTACTGTGCCTACAAACATACTGCGTATACACTTGTTTGCATGTGTTCCCTCGAGCCCACCTGCATACGCCTCGATTTCATCCTAGATGCGCCATGACCCCACTTAGTTTGATTATCCAAGTACTACCGCGTACCTACCTACCTACTTATTTGCTACATAGCGATTACTTATTTCTACCGAATTGTTTGCTATACTTACTTAACAGGTTGAAATAGTAGGTTAAATAATAAGTAAAGCAATAGGTCAGGTAGTAGGTCAAGTAATAGATTAGGTAGTAGATTAGGTAGTAAGTGAAGTAGTAAGTAAAGTAGTAGGTGAAGTGGTAGGTAGGTGAAGTGGTAAATTACAGTAAGGGGTAAAAACAGATTTTCAATTTGTGGCTTTATTTGTGGCTAAAAGTATGGCTTGGTGTGGCTCGGTGTGGCTCGGTGTGGCTTGGTGTGGCTAAATAGGTCTAAGTAAATAGGTTAATTGAATAAATAAGTAATTAAGCACAATTACTTAAGGCTGTGTGGCTAGGTAAGTGGCTAGGTAGGTGGCTTAGTAGGTGGCTTGGTAAGTGGCTTGGTAGGTGGCTCGGTAGGTTGAATTTTTACCTACAATGCTGGTACTTCTAGTATAATTGTTCCTCTGCTGGGAACTATACTAAAAGTAGGTGATGTGCACAGCACTAGTACAATTGTAGTTAAATTAGGTGGGGTCATGGCGCACCTAGGATGAAATCGAGGCGTATGCAGGTGGGCTCTGTTCCCTCTCCTAGCCCTGTTGTTTCAACAACGACGCGCTAGCAGATACCTAAACCACGGGTCTGTTCGCTTCGTAGTAGCGTAAGTAGGTAAGTACTTACGTCTTCAATATCGCTAATTTACCGAGCATGTTGTAGACATCAAGGCAAGTACCTAAGTATTGTACATGAGACTTTTCCAACGGTCAAATGATAAGTACATATTATACTAATACCCATCCGACTTATTGTAAATGCTCGATATATACACGGACTATAATGTACGCGTGCGTCCTTGTGTCGTTATAATTATGACAACGATTCAGACTCGTTAAGTACATACTTGCTACCAAAAGTAAGCCCGTTGATAATCCCAGCAATAAAAATAAATACAGTTCTCTAGTCCTATCACGGTACTACTACCCTATCTAATCTCCATCAATTGCAAGCTCCTATACCAATTATAGGTAGCTTATTACACAGAGGTTGAAAATCTTTACAGTATATACTATGGATTGAAGGAGGACCCCTATTTACCTACATTTTTTACACCTAGGTATGTATATAGCTACCTATTCAATTTAGACGTATCTATGCAAGGTCCATGAGGTCTAGAGAGAGCTTGAGCATGTGAGATGGGGGAATATATGGATTATTACTGTACGATTCGGGAAAGAGCGCACAGGCCACAAAGGAAACTGGATCACCAATTTCCCAGCCTGCGAGCAAAGCCCCATAGTCATTCCCCCCTTAGGACTCTGGCCAATCACAGGCTGTAGAGCCACCAAGCAAAAGTCCTAATTCTGCTTGGTGCCGGGCGCTGTGCCAGGGCTATTCTACAGCATACATAGTACATACAGACCTGCTTTGCGCTCTGCGAGTAAAAGCACCGGGTCTTTGTCTCTCCTGCCTCCACCCTAACCGTCCTGGCCACCTCCCCCGAACTCTCCTCTCTATTCCCTGTCTCTAGCAGGTCCATCTGTCTGCCTACCTATCTAACCTACCTGCCCGTGTCTTGCCCGTGTTCGTTCGCTTTCCTCTCTCTTACGTTGCCGCCGCCGCCCATCCACGACGATATACTGCACCCGTGTTTCCCTCTGGGTACTCGCCGTGCTGCTTGCGTCGCTTCTCAAGCCTTGAGCTCAGCTCCTCGTCATCTACTCGTATGGCGAGTCCTCTAATTAGCTAGCTGTAAGCAACTCCTATCTCGTCTTCAATTGACTTCAGTAAACCCCGAACTCCGACCAAGAACTCAATTCACGACCCATCCCATCTCTTCGCTCCTTTCTTTGTTTATCAACAAAGGGGCGTATAGCACATCACGACTGTCTATGTCCCACTGCAAACAACCCACGCGGCCCGGGCGAATCACTGGCTGATTCCGTATCTGTCATATAGGAACGCGCAATTTCACTTTTTTATCGGCGAGGCGAACGCTACCGACTAAGCATTCGACTATTATCACTAATACCAGCTACTATAATTCGCGCCATCATTCTTCACCTACCGATTTCATCGCGTCGTTCATCATCACCGTCACCATGCCCGCATACACATCTAGAGAGGTTGGCGACCCGTCGCAGATCAAAAAGAACAAGCAGTCTATGGCGGACCTGAAGTTGAGGCGCTTGACCGAGTTGAACAGCAGACTACGGGAAGATTTGGAGAGGGAACGGATTCCAGTATCGCAGGCTGCCAAGAGGTGAGGCGAATTCATTCAACTTGTGTGGAGTACACATCGGATTGCACTCGAATACTAAACGGTCGACAGCATAATTGCCTACTGCAATAGTACGAGGGACTACATGGTACCATCAGTATGGGGACCGGTTCCAAAAGGGGAAGACCCCTATGCACCACCACAAAGTGGTGGGTGCTGTTTGGTCATGTAGGCCGTGGGGATATATCCAAGCTAGTACGACGATTCAGGGAGTCCCACGAGCGCGCAAGCTCTTTGGAGTGGGTTGTGATATTGATGTTGATGGGCGAGCAGGCTGGCGATTCGATTTTCGCGATGTGCGACTACAGCCGGTTGGCTCTGTTTTCCCTCTTGCATAGAAGCCATGTTCGAGTACATGTTGGAAGACGCACAAGGCTACAAAGGGGGAGAAGAGGAAGAGAAGAGCATTCAAACTAAAAGGCAAGACGCCAAGATTCGAGGAGATGTTGGGCGTCTTTTACGATAATCAACGGCATACTTTCATGTTTCATGCTCAGGGTGGCAGCCGAATCGGACAGCCACAAAGTGAAGATGCCTTGTCGGAAAGCTCTTCAGCATGTAATACTTATTTGCTTATGACCTGTACTTTGTTCTAGTTTTCTTTGTCGAATACCATACTCGATGAAATGTGCATAGATTTCCAAGAACGAGATTTTTTTTTCTTCCACACCATATCCCGCGATGTTGCAGCTAATGAATGCATGGTTTGATGAACGGCATGTGTATCAGACATGCAGTCGGCTACTCCCCGATCTGAATCATGGCATTCGGCACAACGACACACCACGATGAGGGGTCAGCAAAACCGTATTTGGGGGCCAAGTCTAACGCAACCCGAGTAAGTTAGTACGCAATAGATACTATTGTATATAATGTATGCGCAGTTTTTACCACTACGCAGAAGGTATGTATCATCATTAGGTACCGGGGATTCCCTGACACGCCGCTTTTAGGCTTTGAGCAGCCTGATTTTGCGCAGCTAAAAAATAAGCATACAACTGCAGCTGCACAGTCGCTGGCGTGAACACACTAAAGTATCTAACTAGCCGAAACTAACCATAGGTGGCCATCATAAGTACATATGTAGGTAGGAGGTACTCTTCATTAATGAGAACCAGGTCAACTTTACTATGGTCATCATAGTTACGTATAAATTCTAAAGCTTGTTTAATGCTGTGGTTTAGGGATCTTATTCTTTAACTGTACCTTTTCACCTCTTATAAGAGGACAATAGGTAACAAAGGCTTTAGGCGCTTAAGTAGATAGGTATGCAGTGAAGAGCACTGACTACGGACTACAAGGTGTCAAGCACATGCATCAATTATCTCATCTCTCAACTCACTTCTAAAGCACGGTGATGGCCAAGCCAATCAGGAATAGGTACTAGCAGCGCCACCTATCCCAAGCGATGAATTGTATCCTCGGGGGTTTCCCCATCGCGCAGGGCAAGCCAACCCGACGTCCCGACCCAGCACTCGAGGTTCTCGGCGTGCCCCAGTATAACCCGAGGTCTTTTTATTTAGGGTAGGTAGTATAGTGACGCTATATCATCGCATCTTAAGATGTTCGCGCATTCGGCTACTGGCAGGAGTTAACTCGCGAGAACCGCAGGAGAAGGAAGCCAAGCTCATCAAGGCATCTGATGAAAATCTAGTTGAAAATGAAGTTTCCCCGAAGATAGCCTTTCTAAATTTTAGGATGCCTTTGATAGTTATGTAAGTGGTTATACCTATGTATGTAGCTATGGTTGAGACTAGGTGCTTTCTGATTGGCTAGCGAGCCGCCTACGCGGCAGTTCATTGTCGGTTGAACCAATTAAACGCCGCTTGTTTTAAAGACTACCGCTGTGCTTCCATATTAGACTAAGTATTCGTATATGAAATATGTATGATACCTATACGACAAGAAGTAAGACAACCCTAAGCAAAAGCGGCGAGTGTCTTATGCCAAGTCCAATTCATTTTGCGCTGCAACAAGTGGTAAAGCCCATGTAAGTATGTAGACGTTGCGACACAAAGGCATCGATCGCGCCAGTCATTGTCCCAAGATTGCCGCTGCATCCCTCGCGTGCATACAACATGCCTCCCTACGACAACAAGCCAACTAGCGGTCTGGGAGGGAGGTGATTATGGTTCTTGCCTGCCGCCGTGGCACTTGGTATTGCTGCATAGTTGCTGCGCCTGGCAACTAGGGCGAGACATGTATCGCGGCCTGTATAATTACTATAGCTTTTGCATCCCCTAGCCCAGGCAGTAGCCAAGAGTCGCCATCTAGGCGAATTCGTGGGATAGAAGATAATATCAATGTATTATGTAAGTTCTGTAAATATCTGTATTATGTAACAAGGCTTAGGTAAGTACATACAGTTGCAAGTGACCCAATGAGGCGTCACAATGGACCCTAAAATGACGAGTACCTACCTAATTCTCTCTCCACATCCGTCGTCATTGCTAGGATGTAGGTAGTACCTGACTTCTATACGCGTACCTAGCACAGTTTTTAGTGGGCAAAGTATAGAATACCCTGTGCCTAATCGATCTGCAGTAGGCTGAATCCTCCGAGGTTTGAATTCACAGCGGAATCCACCAATTTGGCTACCGGGGCTTTCGCGTATTCGTCACCACGTCTGATCCTGATAGACATCGCGTGTTGAGTCCCGCTACCTTACCCCTAGGGAGGGCCAGGTATACCAATACCGACAAAACTAATTTTTTCCTACTTTCGTTTTTAGTTTTGAGTTTTTAGATTTGCAAATAGCTTATAAAGCAATAAATCAATTAAGTAAATATATATATTATTGTATAAAAATATAAAATAATATTAGATTTTATTTTTTTTATTTTTTTTATTGTACAAATGAAATAATAGTATTTATTTAAATATAAAAAAGCTGCTTTTCGACTGCTGCGCGGTTGAAGCGCGACTATAGGTCGTACAGCTACACCGGTCGATGCGCTTTTAGCGCAGCAGTTCAAGTCATACTTTTACATTTACATGGGCGGCTAAACTACCAGCTGTACAACTAGACCAGGACTAGCAACTCAGCTTTCAACGCTTTTTTTTAATAAAAAAAATAGTTATTATTGTTATCGTTGTTAAGCCTGTTTTGTAAAAAGTAGCGAGCTATATAGTTTTAGTAGCTACTAAAGTGACTTAGCAATCGTACGCAGTCGACCAACATATAAAGTGGGACAAATTCAGCGTTTTTGGTGTTTTTTTTAGTTTTGTCGGTATTGGTATACCTGGCCCACCGTCTACCCCCTCTATGTAAGTAAGTACTACCTACCTCTTATAATCATTGCGTCTGTACCTAGCATACATATTCTATATGCGCATACCTTGGGATTTACTATAGGTATACTACAATCTACATTACCTGTCTCAAGACCCGTCTCGAATCTTTTTTATTATTTCTTTTTCTCATGGCTGAGACGGCCTCCAATCTAGACCATCGCCCCGCATCTGCCGCATCTGCCTCATCTGCACCTCAGACGATGCCAGACTCACCGTCCCCGTTGCCTCTACCCCGGATCACCATCCGATTCTGTACCCAATGCAAGTGGATGTTAAGAGCTAGCTATGTAAGTTAATTCACGTGATCTGGAAATCGCATCGAACAGGCGCATTGTCTTGCAGTTTTCCAATTCTCTAAGCCAGTAGAGCATATCTACATTCTGTGTTCCATAGGTCATCATACTACTCTCGTACCGGTGATGTCCTGCTCCTGCTAAGCGCACGTATAACTACAGTTCGCACAAGAGCTGCTGTCTACCTTCTCCACCTCCCTGGGAGAGGTAGCCCTTCAGCCGGCCACAGGCGGTATCTTCGTCATCGAGATACACTATACCGATCCCACCTCGACCGCTTCACAGCCGGACTCCAACCCAACGGTCCAGCACCGCCTTCTCTGGGACAGGAAGAGAGACGGTGGGTTCCCCGAGACCAAGGAACTGAAGCGTCGTGTGCGAGACGCCATCGAACCAGGTCGGAACCTGGGGCATGTCGATCGAGACTATCCAAGACAGCAACAGCCAGAGAAGAACGAGGGCAAGGAAGAACCCGGCCCTGCTCAAAAGGACCCGATGCCGGAAGCCAAGCATCAACAGGCGCAACCTGTAGGTCCACGGTGGCCACAGCTCAATGCATCCGGATCCTTTCAGCCTGCAACCCAAGGACAACAGACTGAAGTAGATCCGCAGCCAGAGCCCTCGGTAAATACGGAGACACATACCAGCGCACAGAGGACGCCAAGGGACCTTGGCCCGTATCCGCGGCAACAATTGACAGACTCGGAAGGCCCTGTTTATGACCCTCGGCTGCCTGGGGGAGGCATCATGCCTGTGGTGCCTCCCGTTGCCCTTAACTCCAAGTTTATAATCCGTGACTCTTCATCACAGGTTCCACCTCGTCCACAACAGACCCGGGAAGAATGCGAGGACTGTCAGTAAGATAAAGCAAGCTACACGTATATTCACCACAAAGTATAAGTACTTTTCACCTAGATACCACAGTAGTGAAGATTTGACTCCTAGAAGCTGCTGTGTGTTGCTTAGCACAAGTTACACCTCCGGAATAGAGCGTGCCTAAGAACATTAGTATATTGCATTCGCGGGTGTATACGTTGGTTTGTATGTGTTTCCGCTCGGTATATCGATTATCGATCTCGCAGGCACGCCACTACGCACCGATGCTCAACAATAACAACATCATGTTAGTCTAGATACCCAAATCTCCGGCTAGTAGCAAATGAGCACTCACCGCAATGTTAAAAGTAAGCCCATATTTTAGTACTATAGGAGCTTACACACCTATCCATAATTGCTTCATTCGTACCACGAAGCCGCCAGGTACTCCTATATCAAATACCAGATACACCAATGATAGATGTGGATGACATATATCACGTCAACTTTCTGCAAACACGACAACCGCAACGAAAATATGAAAGACTAATACACACACACACACATGTATATAATATAACGCCCACATACTGATAACCTATTCACATGTGTACATCGACCAAGCTCATCTTTTCTAGCTTCACTTAGTTCACAATCAAGCTCTCACGTTGCTAAGTTCAAGACAAAACCTCGCCAAGTTAAAAACAGTATCTGAAATTAGTAAATTATAATGGAAGACAAGGAGATGGATTGCTAGCCGAAGCCAAGACAGGCTACCGATGCTATCGTGTCATCTCAAGTTACGAGGTTGAACGCCAGAAGCTACCTTTTAATTCGATTACTCGTCTCCGTAGATGTGGGTGTGATGTTTAGTAACAAAGTGATTACCTTGACTAAGCAACTACGGTCGTATGAATGGAGTGTTGAAGAAGAAACACAATATGCCGTATCAACGATCAACTCCAGATGTTGACATCGTAATTCAGGTAGTTGGCCGCAATGCTTGTGAGGCCTTGGAAAGTAAATCATTTGCACACGATTTGGAGACTCCGCATGTTGGGTGGTGGGAAACAATTAACCTTCTAGACATCTCCACATTTTACCACCATGACCAGCAGGCACACCGAGAAGCCCTTAGGCATGTGGCAGCCGTAACCTTCCAGATGAAGAAAACCTGATTTTATTTCTTTTCGTGTAATAACAACATTCACCATCAATACAACCGTCTACTTGTATCGTCGTCGGCCTTCTGTTGACGAAGCGGGGGCATCGGCGTAAACAGCGGCATATCGCGGCCCGGGATTCGAACACCGGCAGCCAATCGCCCATCGTCGTCGAGGAACAGCTTGTCGATGATTCCAAACGGCTGGAAGTGAGACTCAAGTGCGGGCTTGGAGCTGAGGAGCGAGCTCATCGGTTTCGGCCGAACCTAGAAGACGAGGAAATTCGTATGAATATAGGTACTCTTGTTTAGGACTTGGACTTTCTTGGAGTTGCGAAAGTGCTGCCTCCGAGGCCGCCATGAACGTACTTTTGTTTCTTCTCAGCGGGCTTGAGAATCTATAGATAGCTCGTTAGCACTGCTAGTAGATTGTGGATGTTTGCAACACGTGGAACGTACTTGAAAAGAGCAAAGCAGACTCTCATCTACACTCATCATAGCCCCCGCATTATCAAATTCCCCGCAGTAGTTCGGTGCGCTGAAAAGAGTAACTAGTTGGCGCTTCGAAAAAAATTCATAGCCATCTTCGACAACCTGATGGGCACGGCAGATCAAATCCATGTCGTGCTTTTGCAAGAAACGAGAAACCACATCAGGGCCGAAGGTGAAAGATACACCACGATCGTTTTCGCTCCAGCCTGTGATATCTTTGTCGGGATCGGACCACAATAGATCGCACAACAGGCCGCAATCAGGGATCTAGAGAGAATGTGAGTCAATGGCCAACCGAAGCTGGTATTAAAAACATCGTAGAAGGGAGTGAGAAAGGGAGGGCAAGAGTGGACATACATCCGTTGGCCGCATGACCCGGCGGATCTGTTCCATCGAGTTCAAATCAGGGCTCAAACCACCATGCATAGTGAAAATTTTCTCGTCAATGATGGCAGCAATGGGCAAACAGTTGAAGCAGTCGGTAAATGTCTTCCACAACTTGATATTGTACCGGCGTTTACATTCATCGTAGAAGCCATAGATACGGTTAATAGATGCGCACTCGTGATTACCCCTCAAAATGAAGAAGTTCTCGGGATACTTGATCTTGTAGGCGAGCAAAAGGCAAATGGTCTCGAGTGACTGCTTGCCACGGTCGACGTAATCACCAAGGAACAGGTAATTTGCCTCCGGAGGAAAGCCGCCGTATTCGAAAAGACGGAGGAGATCGTAGTACTGGCCATGAATATCACCGCAGATCTAAACAAGGGGACAGAATTAGTACCTCATAGACAAGCCAGAAACACGACTGGGTGTGAGTTTAAGTACCTTAATAGGAGCCTCCAGCTCGAGTAGGATCGGCTGGCTAATGAAGATCTCTCTGGCCTTGGTGCACAGATACCTAATCTCTGTCTCCAACAGCTGAACTTGCTTGCCAGGTCGGCTGCCGCGCACCTCGAGTAGGCGGTCGATGATAGAATCGAGGTCGACGTCGTGTTGGTCGGCCATCTTAAAATGATGTCCTACCCGCCAGTAGGCCCGCGGGGATATCGAGTATCAAGATTTTAAGGTGACGAGAAAGATGAGGGGCTAATCGGGGTTGAGAAAGAAAGATGGTGGAGCCCAATACGAGAATATGATACACTTCTTGGACTGCAATGACAACACGTATCAGCGTGGACACAAAGAACTAGGTTTACAACATTGTCTCGGTCTTCACCCGCAAATATTAGGTGCTTCCGTGGCCACACAGGTCATGTCCGTCTTCGCTGCGGTGTGGTGTGGTGCGGTGCGCTACGGTGGCTACGGGAAGAGCTGTGGTAATGACGGACGACAGGATGGGTGGGGAAGAGGGGCGAACGGGCGGTGGATTAACAGGACGAAAGGGCGATGAAAACTCACGGTGAAGCGATCTCAGCTATGACCGGAGCTTTCGGGGAGAAAGCTGGTACCTCAATTATGCCCACCCAGAGAATCCAAATAACTGCTTGTATGCCAAGCGCGTGGTCTGGAGTATCTCTTGTGTATTAAAAGCACAATGAATCGTCGCCGAGTTGTGTGGTGCCGATGCGGCCGTCGGAAACCTCGCGATGCGGTCGAGGGAGGCGTAAACCGTCGTCTAGGGTGTGTCTAGAAACGCAGAAAGATAAGGGTATATCGCCGGAATGTAGCACCACGGGAGCCAATCGACCTACAATGCTAGAATGTTATGATGGTTGGTTCTGGATTCTGGATTCTGGGCTGTTGAATTTTGGCTCGTGTTTTGATTGGGACTCGACCAGGTGGCAACGACAGCTGACGTCGAAGTCGTCGAGCCAGAGACCGACCAAAGGATCAAGGGACGAGAACGGCAGAGGCAGAGCAAGAGCAAGAGCGGTGCGGTAGTGAAGAGGAATTAAAATAAAAAGAAGAGAAAAAAAAGGCTGCTCGGTCGCAAATTACGTACGTTATTCGGTGCAGATAACTACAACGACCAAGGAGGATGGATGGACAAACGGATGGGTGTTGTGGCCGTTGTCGCTGTTGTTGTTGTTGTTGTTGTCGTCGTCGTGTTCGCTGGATGCGCAGAGAGGGTTGATTGAGAGAGAGATGCTGCGGTTGTTGAGGGTACAGAGTACGAGGGTACGATCGATACCTACGGGCGGCAGGAGCAGCGAAACTCTGCTAGCGCTTCAAAACAATGGACAAAACTTCTTTCAGACGTGTCCCACAATCAAGCTCGACAGGCGGCAGCGGTGCAGACGCAGGCGCAGGCAAAGGGCAGGCAGGCAGGCAAATTGGGAAAATGATGCCAACAGATGCTTATCGCAGTAAAAATGGAGATGCGCAGGACAGAAGAACCTGTAATGTATCGCCGTAATGTGTGTGTGTTCGCGGGGTCTCTGTTGAAGGGGGAGAAAAGACTAGCAAAGGCAGAGACGGGTGAAGGAGGGAGGGAAAAGGGTCAAAACCCGATTGATTGCTCGATGGAGACGTCAGAAAAGTAGCAGAAGGCAGGTAGGTAGAGGTAGGTACCTACCCACAGGTACCTATCCTCGGGTCAGTACCTTAGTAGCAGTGCCTACCTTAGGTACATGTATGGACGCATAATGCCCATTGGCGCGTTGGGCTACCACCACTCAACTTTGTACCTAAAGGTGCTATGTATGGCTTTAGCGTACGTCGCGTGCCCTCTTTTTTTTTTAGGACTATATTAGGTAGGTTTTTAGCCCCCACTCTAGACATTCCCAGGGGAGATAGGACCTGAAAGGATGCGCTGGGCGACTTTTTAACAAGGAAATACCTGACAATACGCACACAAGGACCAAGCAAAACAGCAGGTTGTTGTGTTTCCCATGAACTTAACCCCCCGTGTATACGTGTACTTTAGGCATCTAGTTACCTAGTAGTTAATTAAGAGTATGTTAGATACATGTATTATCTTACTCTATGCCTTAGGCATATATGGAGGTACGTGCTTAATTAAATACCAGGTAATGAGAGGTCACTGAGCTACCTACTACTTATACAAGCCTTTAGCTTTTTTTACCATGCCTTATGTACCGAAGAACTCTGTATTACCTAACATTGCAAAGAAGGGATTGTTATAAGCTGGAGGCGGGTCGATATGTAGGTACCTACCTAAAGCTATTACATAGATAGGAGTACATACGTAGGCATGCCTATAAACCATTATCACTTCTTTTTCTCCTTTTTACTGTTTGCCTCCCCTCCTCTCCCATTTGTACATTCATCATTGAGGTTTTTATTCTTATAGAATAATTTGTAATGTGGCGTAGAATTTACCCCCCTCCGCCCCCCAAATACCCCATCCGGACCACGCGTACCTAATACAACAACCCGTGCCAGCGGAGTTGGCGACCTACTTATTCCGACTCTTCGGTCATTGGTTCGTTCGCACCTCGTAGGTATGTTCTGTACCTACTTACATATTACCTAACCCCGGAGGAGGGCGTGGTTTTTTTTTTAAAATGTTAAAATATCTCTACAGCGCTACGAACTCATTTCACCACGTATCACATCGGCAGTAGCCAACCTAGCTAGGTAGTCACTAGCCGTAGCATATCACTCCTATCCTAATTCTAAATGGGTATCCATCTGCATAAGTCTCTAAGCATTAGGCTCAGGGCCCAAACGAGGCTGAGCACCAGATCGTCTCGCCCCCCTGGATAGTGTCTCTTCTTCCCTCCCTCTACTCTTCGATGTTAGACAAACGCATCATAATAGAGAGCGGGTTTGTTTCTTTTCCTTTTTCGTGAATTTCACCACCCCCAGAAAAGGAGTATTCATTGCTCCTGCCACTGACCTGAAATAGATAGACGCAATGTGCTGTACTTCACGATTAAATGGGTGTACTTTAGCGCTCGTACCTACCTAGGTTAGGTGCCTTAGGTATGTTTAATGGATGCACCTAGCAGGTAGCTCTCACACAAAGAATACCTAAGCACCTATGCGTACCTACCTAGGTAGGTATGTAAGCCTCAGGAGATCTGGAGGCGGCTCTGCCGGGTGTTATTTTAGAGCGATCCATAAACGCTCCCATACTGGTTCGAGGGCATTCTCAACCAATGGCGCTCTTACGCATACATACCTGACAGACGTAATATGGGGCAAGGCACAGACCTTTCTTTCATACGAACTCACTCACATATCTTTTGTTCGCGGCGAGCTATCCTGGTTCGATCCAGACTCTCTACCTAGAATGACCTAACCAATCAATACACGTCTCTAAACTCCCTGTACGTCAATGATCAACGATCGATGGTCGGGATCTGCCATCTTTTCCATCTGCTCAACCTGATTGGAGAGCAAGACGGGCAAGATTCGTGGTGGATAGCTACCTGATATCATTATATCTACTTACCTAGGTAGCTATCTACCTAATCTATCTACTCTACATCTGTACTCTACCCCTCTCCCCAGGTCAAGTCAAAAAATCGTATGTTACGTCGGCATACTCATGTGCTTAACCCTAGCTCTCGAGTTGTCTCCAAACCGTCGCAGAGCGAATGGGCGTATCTTACGCTTCTAGCACTCACCACCAGCGACGAGCTTGGCAAGCCACCTCAATGCACTACCTAACCGCCAGGAATCGTATCAGATCGGTTTCCAGGCCCCTCTATCATCTGTACCTTCTCAATCAACCCCCATGAATAAAACCTCTGGCTTTATTTGGGCTTCATCGCACCAGAGACACCGTATTATGTACTCACTCGCCGTTGTAACCACCGAGTTGCTTGCGTACACCCCCGCACCAAGACTCGGGATTGTTGGGAACGGGAACCAATTGCCACTGTACAATCCCGCACAAGGGGTAGACAATGAGTCAGTCATCTTTGCCGTCCCTCGCTCCTTGTGCACCTCACCAGGGCTTATTACGACGGCATCTCCAACTCGTCGAGCCGAGTATTTTGTGCTGAGTGACATAACAGGGATGCGCAACTTGTGTGACTGTGCTGGCACGTTTATTCAAACGCCACAGGCTTACTTGCGTTCGACACTTTCAATTCAAACTTCTCCCTCTGCCCTGTGCGTAGATTGATCTACGGCTTTTTATGATCATTGCTATGAGGTCAGATCACATGACCGACCTTTCCATGTGAGACATCGCAGTCAGAGAGAGTATTGAGATTCAATACGACCATGCTTCGGTGATATCACCGATTAGTTGACAGATACCAGGATAAACAGCTCTCTAATCATTTTGAGCGAGAAGTCTTGTAGCAGGCTGCTTCATTGGAGCCACGTCGTACGTCGAAGCTGCATTTAGTAGTTTCACAGCCTACTTTATGTTGTAGAGGATGGCGCGACCGTTCCCAGCAAAATACCCGCGATAGAACTTCGTATTGGTAAGGGAAAGGTTATTCGAGATGGTCAGCGACATGACTCAACACATTGACTTATCCCTTAGAATTCTCAAAGACACTACACCGCTTCTCTGTCTGCCCGGGATCCTGTAGTGATTAATCGCACTAACCCGCGAGAACAGCAGTATCACCTCGCTCGTCTCCACCAATCACCACGCCAGCCAAAACCCAACACCCCTCCATCTTTGTGTTTCCTCTCATACTTCTCAAACTAGTATTTAATTTTTGGGGTCTCAAAATAAATCAACGTCTCTGGACTTTGTTCTCTATGTATGCTCAGGGACGCTGCATTCTAGCGGGATGTACATCGAAGTTATATACTCACAGCATTTATCCTCAGCCAATAGCACGCATCGGAACTATATGGAACCTGTCAATTCTAACAATCCCACTGTTAATAAACGGGGTGATCTTGCGGGTGCTTCAGTCTCGTATATGGTTATAACATTTGAAAATAAAATAAACCAAAATATTATAATTAAAGACTCTGCTAGGACCCATCATATATATATATACGGCCCTGTCTTCTTATATGCGATTCCTGTCTCCTTTAAAAGCAATATAACCTTAATAATCCAAATCGCCGTCTGCGAGGTTTGCTTTATTAGTCATTATATTGTTACTAACTTAACCATATACTAACTCGCGTCAGTCAGGTTACCTAGACTCGGATGTACGTAGCGGAGGGAGATGCACCAACTCATCACACACTTTTTGTTAAGTTATTAAACATTAAATGTATTCATAAACACCACCACAACTTATACGGTTCTGCCTCCCTGTAGCCCAGAGAACTTATCATAGCTAAACTGCTAGGATATGTATGCTCACATAAACCAAGTTCTAGAGTGCTCAGGTTTTAATACTGCGATATACCTTAACGCAATTTTATAGACCATGAATATCTACAACATATTCTAACGAAGGCTTTTTCAGGAGGGGCATAGTTGCGATTTCTCCTAAGTTGTAGTGCCTTTTGAAGCGATTTGTGACCTTAAGTAAATAAGGTTTGATAATCCATTTTCATATCTCATTATTTTAGTGTAATTTTATAGAAAAAGAACTATACTTACGGAAGTAGAGGATTATTGTAACAAGGACTTACAAGAATATTTTTTCAAGGGCCCTTGCTTTTTATCGCCTATGCAGGAATTCTACGCCTTATTTACAATTCCCTTTCCCTAGATTTAGCAGCCTCGCTTTCCTTTGCTTCGTTTTATATATTGAGACGGTATGGGTAACCTGACCACATAGGGGTTAAGTTAATTAAGTCATTAAGACTTAATTTTTCTTTTTTTTTATTTAAAATAGTTAGCTTATAGCTAATTAAAAATAGCTAGCATACTTTTTATACAGTTTTTTTCAAAAGTTTATTATATTTAAATATACATTTGTATTATTTATTTACTATTTTTTTAAGTTTTAAATCTTTAAAAATAATTTATATAATATTATAGTTAGTTTTTTAAAATATATAATATATATATATTATATATTTTGTTTTATTAATGTTTTTAATAAAACTTTATATTATATTAACTATTAAATTTTAAAATTAAAGCTTTAGTTAATAAAAAAAAAAAACGAAAATATAATATTACAAATAACAAATTTAATACTATTTTTTTTATTATATTTAACTTTTTAAAGTTTAAATTAATAAAATTTTCAATAAAAACAATAGTTTTAAAAATATATTTATAAAAACTAAAAAATATTTAATATTTTTATTTCGATTATATTAAAAATTAAATGTTTTAATTTAAATTTTTAAAGCTATTTTTATTGCTATAAAAATTATAGTTAATATTAAATTATTATTAAATATAAAGCTTAATATAAAAAGTAATATTTTTAAATTAAAGCTAAAAAAAGTTTGTTATATTTTAATATATTAAATTAAAATATAGTTTTATTATATTAAATTATAAAAACTATATTATAACTATAAATATATAAATTAAAAATAAAAATTATAATTAATTAAATAAATAAATAGTAATAATAAGCTATTAATATAAAATAATAGCTTTAAAATATAAATATATTTTAAACTTAAAAAAATATACTAATAAATAAAAATATAAATTAATTACTAATAAATTAATATTAATTATATTATTTAATAAAATAATAAAAAAACTAAATTGATTTATTAAAATATAAAAAGTTTATTATTTTTTAATAATTTATTAAATTATAATTATTAAACTATTTAAAACTGCTATTATATTTAAATATTTTTACTACTTTTTAATTTTATAGTTTTATATATATTTAAATAATTATTTATTATTTTAGTAATATTGTTATATTTATTTAAATTAATCATTTTTTTATTTGTTATTTTATAAATTTATATTTTTATTATATTTATATTATTAAGTTTAAATAAATTTATTAAAATATTTTATTAATTTAGCTTTAATAACAATATTAGCTTTAATTTTACAACTTAAAGCTTTAATATAAAAACACTTAATAATAATACTATTGTTATAACTGCTATAGTTTTATTTATTAAAAATATAAAAAATGCTATTTATATAATTTTATTAAATTTTTTTGATTTAAAAATGTTTTTTTATTTATTATTTAAAAAAAAAGCTATTATTAATTAGCTAAAACAGTTTAAAATATTATTTATAGCTTAAAAAATCTGTTACAAAGTAAAATAAACTATAGGTTAAGTATAATATAATAAGTAGTATATAGCTAGTAGTATATATTATATAAAACTAAAGCTTGAAAAAAAGAAGAATTTTTTTTAAAATATATATAGAAAAAGTATGTACAAATATATTAGTACTTTTTTAAATTTTAGCTTTTAGATTTTAACAATTATTTTTTTTTTTAATTTAAATTATTTTTAACTTGATTATAAAAATCAATTATAAATTAATTGATTTAAATATATAAATTAATTAATTGATTTATTAGTTTAATTAGTTAAAAATGTAAACAATATATAGTTATATATAAATATTTAAATATTTTATAAGTTGCTGATTTTTAGAAGTAATTTGTACTTTCGCTAGTATAGCTTTGTATATAAACAAAGGTATATAAAGCTGTAAATCTGCTGACTTTTTTTTTTTTTTTTTTTTTTTTTTTTTTAAGTGCTGTTAATTTTATTAACTTTTATTTAACAAATTTTTTTTTACTATTTACGCTTGTTTTTAAGTCATTTTTATACTTTTTTTTTTTTTTTTTTACATTTTATTTGTTACTGCTACTTTTAACATGTTTTTTTACTATTAAATTATTTGCGCTTATAATTATTAATTTAGCTATTAAAACAAGTTTTAAATTATAATTGTTTTATTAATATACTACTTTTATTTTAAACGTTTTTATAACTTTTTTTAACTTAAAAATACTAAGCTTTTAAAAATTTACTACTTTTTTAAAAATTTAAAAAACTTTATATATAGTAACTGCTAAAAAAGCTATAATATTTATAAACTTATAAATAATTTTATTTTTGTTTTAATTTTATTTTGCTATTAAAAAATTAACTACTTGCTATAATAATATTTGATATAATTTATTTATATAAAATTTTAAAGTTTAATATTAATTTGTTTAATTTAAAACAAAAAAATAACAACAATTTAAGTAGTATTATTATTTATAACAAAAAAAAAAGCTATATTTAATATATTATAGTTTAACTTTGTTATAAAATTATTAAAGCATAGTTTTATTTTTTAAAGTTTTTTTATTACGTTTTTTTTTTATATTATACTGTTTTTTGCTTTATTAATAAAGTTTCTGTTATAAAAATAAATTGCTTAGTTTATATTTGCTACTAATTTTAATATTAATTATTAATTTTAAAATGTTGCTATTAAATATTAATTTTTAATTTATTAATATAAAATTTTAGTTTAGCAAATTATTGCTTTTTTTTTTGCTAACATTATAAATAAGCTATTTTGTTTATTTTTCGCTTTTATTTTTAACTTAAATAAAATATTAATTAATATATTTTATATTGCTACACTATTATGTTTTGTTTACAACTTTTTAACGCCAATTATATAGCTTAGTTTTTAACTATATATTGTTTTATAAAAAAAGTAAAAACGATTTATTACAAAAACAATAATAATATAAAACATTTTAAAGCTTGTAAAAAGTTTATAACATTTTAAAATGTTTTTAAATTTGCTTTTTAAGTTTTTTAACAAAATTTTATATATAGTTTATTAATAAAACATAAATTATTATTTAAAAAAATAAATTTAATTTTTATTATATAAACTTTTTTATAAAATTTTTAGTTTATTTTATTTTGTTAACATTTTTAACAATTTTAACTAATTAATTAAAAGATTTTTTTAATAATTTTAATATGTTTTTATTATAATATAATAAGTAGTTTTTTTTTATAGCTTTATTAATTTATTTTTTTTATATTTTTTTTTTTTTTTTTTAAAGTTTGCAATAGTTTTAGCAGCAGATATATTAGTAACTAATATTTATTAATTATATTTAATCAGCTAGCTTTTTTACTCAACTTTATAATATAAATTTTTTTTATAAATATATTTTTTTATTATATTTTTTACTTTTTATTTTATATTATCGTTTTTTAAATTAAGTATAAATAATTTATTTATATTATTAGCTTTTTAAAGTTTTAATAATTAAATAAAAAATATATTATAAAAATAAATATATTGTGTAAAAAAATAAAAGCAATAAGTTTATAAACTAATTTTACTAATAATTTTAAATAGTTTAATATATTTAAAAACTAGTTTATAGCAATATTTTTTAAGCTTAAAGTGTTTAATTAATAAAACAACTAATTAATTTATTTTATAGTTTATTAATTTATATTTGTTGTTATAATATTTTGTTTAATTTTTAATTGCATTTTGTTATTATTTTATTAATTTATTTTTAATAACTTTTAATTTATTTAATCGATTTTATATTATTAGTATTTTTTTTAAAATAAAATTGTTTTTAATAAACAATTTAAATTTTAATATATAGCTATATAAAGTTTAAAAAAATAAAATATTAATAATTAAATTAATTGTTAAATTTATAGCAAAAAAAGTTTGTAGTAATAATTAAAACTAATTAATTTGTTTAATAAAAATAAAACATTTTAAATAATATTTAATTATTTGATTTATATACTTTATTTAATTGTTAGTTTTAAAATAAAAAATAACTAAATAATATTTTTTAATTTTAATATAATAATATAAATTAAATTAAAAATTACTTATAAATATAAAATTTTAATTAATAACTATTTTAATAAAGCTTTTAAATTTATATTTTATTTTTTAATAAAATAAAGTAGCTAATTATATAGCTATTATAATAGTATAAATAAGTAATAAATATATTAATTTAATAAATTGGTTTATAATTATTAATATAAAATTTATATAATTACTTTTATAAAAAGTTTTTAATAAGTTAATTATAAAATTTATAAATAGTTTTTATATAAGTTTAATAAATATTAACAAATTATTTAATTTGTTATATTTTTAATAATGTTTTGTTTTAAATTTAAAGTAAATAATACAGTTTTTTATATAACTTTATATATTATATTTTAAGTTTTATTAATAAAACTTTTTTTAAAAAAGTTTTAAAATATACTTTTAATTAAAATAACTTGTAAAAAAATCATTATAATATAGCTCAATTAATTAAAAATGAATTAATTTTTTAAAAAATATATAAACTTTTTTGTTATAAAAAACTAAAAAATTTTAAATTAACTATTAATTTTTTATAGTTAAACTGTTTTTAATTTATTTAAAAATCTGTTAATATTTAAAATTTTTTTTTTAAACGTTTTAAATTAATAATTTAAAACTTTGATTAATTTTTAAATTTTAAATATTTTTTTTTGTAGTAATTATTTATATTTGCATATATATAACTAATTAAATAAAAATCAATTGTTTAAAAAAATAATGTTTAATATAAATTTTTTTAATTAATATTTTTAAATATTAGTTTTTAATAATTATATATTATATAACAATTTTTTTTTTTAATATAAAAAAAAGATTTATATTAAAAA
>MU378386.1:0-33646 GCA_022495175.1 Hypoxylon argillaceum | reverse complement strand
CGCGTAAGCGAGCACTCCACAAGTGATCCCTAGGCTCCTATATTGGTCCTAGGGCACGTATAGTGATCCTAGGGCACAGGGCCCAAATCCAACAAAGGACAATTAGCGTACTTATTTTGAACTGCACACAAAATCCAGTGGCTGAACAAAATACTTCTAAGTAGCACAGGTTGTTTTAGATAAGGAAAAAGCGAGAATAAAGCAGCAACATTAACACTAACAAAAGCTCAGGCCACTTTAGAAATACGTTTTTGCTTGTGATTTAGCACGTGTTTATTATATGGTTTTTGTTTGCAACGCCAGGTGGCCGAACGGCTTTTACCGGCAGTATCGGATGAAGAAAGGGGTATTATGTGCTGAAGAGAACGGGGTAGTTAGACATGGGGCTACATCTCGAATCTCTAGGGTAGTAGTGGATGAATAGGGGAAAAGGGGCGGGGTGTCTGGGGTGGTCGGGTACAGACGAGCACCACCGCAACGATCGATAGAGACAGTTGGCGCTGTCAAAGGTGAAACCCTTGGATTTATTGAAGATTCGCTACTGCGAAACCATGGAGGGTTGTTGCGGAGTACAGGGATGTAGTTTGTTTGAATGACGGCCGGCTATTCACCTTGTATCATATTGCATTCTCGTAAGCACGGCAGGCCATGTAAAGAAGAAAAGTAGTAAGACGTCTTCTAGGAGACAGAGTTATGATCTCGTGTTACTGACAGACCGTCAATCAAACTACTATCCACTGTCGCTCGCCAGAAATTGCCATGGGGATCATAGAAACCTGCTCAGAAAGCATGCCAATTCAAAAATGAGCACAAGTCAGAATCCAGTATAGCGTGTTATCTCTTTTGCTAATGGTACAAATCGCAGGCACAAACTATCTCTAACCGCGAGCTGGCTTCTGCTTAGAAAGAAAAGTATCATATAGTTACATTGCTACGAGCCACTACTGCCAGTCGTTAGGGTTTCCAAGGACAGACGCAGCCTTTGCTTTGCAGCCTAAGAACCGCGCAACTAGTGCAGGAGAGTCAACCAGGAGCTAGGCTTCTGAGTCTTGATCTTGCACAGCATTACCACAATAGTGTTTTGCGGATTCGGCTTTACGGGCGCGTAGATTGGAGAAGTTCTCTAGACTATTTAGATGGCGTACCTGGGACCGGGAAACGACAAAGGTTCGCCAAAGAATGATTCCAGGACCTCGCGGCTCTCTTCGGTGATGCTCCGCATGGCGAGACGGTGGGCGATCTGGTGGGTCAGCTCTGCCGTAAGTGGGCTAATGTCGAGACAATATTTGTCATGTTGGTAGGTTAGGTGGTCCCTTACGTGAACCGCGAGGGCCTGTAGGCCATCAACGGATTTTGAGCGTCGGCCCTTAGCTGCTGCTGCCATTTGAAGATTCGAGGAGCCAAAATGTAATGAGGCTCACAGGAGATCATGTAGCACACACCTGATGTTTTTATATGCTGTTGCGTAGTTAGTAATTATTTATTACATCCTATTTGGCGATGTCGTATTAATCGATAGGGCGTAGAGGGGTCCAGGCGTTGGCTGGAGCCACAGCACACTTAAACTCCTAGCGCGCACAGTGAGGAAAGCGGCAAATGCGCTAGACTCCGCCATCTAGGCAGCTGGCACTACTGTACCCTTTATATATATATACATTGTATGTTTATTTTCATTGATAGTATTGTTGCTTAGTCCCCTTTTCAAGCACCAGCTTACCTCCTACTCCTTTGTGAGTATGTTATAAGCTTCCACCATCTGGGATTTCCAACGCTGAACGAAGAAAAAATGGCTGCGCCCCTTCACCGCCACCAATCATCACTCGAAGTCATCCTCAACTTCTCCTCTTCGCACCCACCTCCCTTGCAGACGGAGCTGCGCAACCATGCTAGTCGTAGATTCCACGACATCTGTCAACACTTCGACACAGGCCTATCCGTCGATGACTACAGCCGTCCTCGCCTTGTTCGTTCTACCTATGAATGTTCGCTCTCTCAGGAATCTGGAGATTACTTCTTACGCGTTTTTTTCAAAGCGGTCGATCTTCTAATTGATGGGAGCGAACCTATTAATTTCGAAGATGTGCGCGCCAAGTTCTTTGAGTTTGCCGAGTATCTCTTTGACAACTTCTTCCTGCCTGGTAAAGTTTCGCTGCAACTGTAGCTGCTATACCGGTCGGTTGCTAACATCTCATAGTGAAAGCTTCTACCAAAAAGACTCCACAACTCTCCCCAGCCTTGCATTCTGCAGTCCAAGAAACGCAAGGTCGCAGCGGGCAACAGTATATCGGGACTGGACCTCGATTGTCAGTTCTTCGAAGGGACTGTCTTATCCGTGACCGTCACCGTTGCGTGATTTCGCGGAAGTTTGATTTCTCTGAAGCAATCAAAAGATCTCGGGCTCCAGGCGGCCCTCAAGACGATGAAGGCAACTTGATAGCAAACGACCCAATTGAGCCGGCTCCGCTGGAAGTGGCCCATATCCTACCACACTCTCTCACGAAAGCGAATGAGAGTGGTGAACTGGTACGTTCTTTTTTACTCGTGTACAGCGCTACCCACAGGTAAAGTAATACTTTGACTGATTGTCAATTAATTGACCCAATCCAGTCCAAATAATCGTTTTAAAATTGATTGCAAGTAAAGTAATAATTCTTTACTTGACTTGTTACTTGTTAATTACTTTCAATTAATTTTCCTATTTTTTAAAATATTTTTTGTTGTTTTTTTAGTAAAAAAGAAGCCTTCTTTTTCTAGGTAGGCTAGGTGGCACCTTATTTTTAAACCCACTTATTCAGCCATGTACACAGCTACATACACAGCCATGTACCTAGCCACGTACCTAGCCACTTACCTAGCCACTTACCTAGCCACTAACTTAGCCACTTACATCTACCTAGCCTCACCTTACCTACTAACCACCCTACCAACCACCCTACCTACCACCCTACCTACTTACTTACTTACCTATTTTGCTTTCTACAATCTGTATGCTTTATGTATATTGCTTGAGTTACTTGGTCAATTAACTTAATCAATCAAGTCAATAGATTCAGGCAAGTCAGTCAAACAAGCCTTTTTTTGCGATCAATCAAGATAAAACACGTCAAAAGCCGTTTATTTGACTGACTTTACCTGTGGGTAGCGCTGCTCGTGTGGTCTTCCAAACTAAATTCTTACTTAGGATGCTTCCAGACAATCCGCACTTGCAATACTTGACATGTTCGATGTTGGTGTTGCCGAACTGATTCGAGGCCCTGAGATTGACCGGCCACGCAATGCTCTTACTTTTACTCAAGACTTTCATCAATATTTTGGTGATTTTCAGGTTTACTTCGAACCCGTTCCTCACAGAGACCATGTATATACAATCAAAACACACATATCTGGAAACTTCTTCTTCCGGCCATCACTACCTTTAACTCGCAAGCTTTACATTACTCCCGAGAGAACGATCGAGCCTCCAGCACCTCGACTGCTAGCGATTCATTGTGCTATTGCACGCATTCTGCATCTTTCGGGAGCCGGCGAATATATCGATAGGATATATCGTGACATAGAAGAATATGGTGTGCAAGCGGATGGGTCTACGCCACTAGGTCGCTTTGTATCTCTTGCTATTAGCAAGCAGAGCTCTTCTGTTTGTACCTAGGAGTCAAAACAGTAAGTGCTAGCTTTGGGGACGATGTGGCTAGGAGGGGTTCGCAGAGGAAAACCAGAGCTTTACACATGACTCAATCGGAGCGATTCGACATGCGGGAAATAACTCCAAAGACTGGCGTGACGGGCTTTCTGAAAATAATACCAAGTGCTCAAGGCTAAGCTTAAATTATACCCATAATCGATTATAGCGACAGCACTAATGCATTTAGCCATAGCGAATCCTAGATCTTCGACAAGGGGCATATCAGGTTATATACAACATAATGAATTTACAACAAGAAAAGACCAAACTGTTTCTAGCTAGCGAGCTGCGTAGCTAAAACGTAATCTTTTTTTTTTTTTTTTAGAATGCTTTTTGTATACTGCTTACTAGTTCTTTTATCGATAGCATATAAGCAACTGTTTTATTTTGTTTATATACAACTTTTGTAAACAGTATTACTTATAGTATAAGCACAGCTGCTAGCGCGCCAAACCATAATAAAAAGTACGAAAACTTTGGCAATTTTAGTCCCGCAGGCAATCGACAGCTTTTGATTAGCACTTCTTGTATTCTTACTGCATGCTCTGGTCTACTATTGCATACAACTCGATTCTCTAACATCGATACGGACTGAGAAAACCTAGCAGCTCTGCTTTTTGTTGATTTTGCAGTATTCAGGCTATAACGTAGCAAAAAACTTCTGTTAAGCTTCAGCAGCGAGCAGGACTTGACCAAACCGGCCAGGGTTAGACAGGGTTATAGCTTTGTTAGCACATCGCTCGAGTTAACAAAAAGTCTCTTTAGCTAACAGATCGGAAGCGTTGTAAGCTTAAGTACTGGAGCTAAAAGTGCTATCTGTATTGGTCCATCGCTCAATATTTTCTAGTTTGATAGCAGGGAAGCCGACTTCTGCTAAAGTGGTCGAAATATCCAAGGGCTAGTCGCGTCCTAAAGCAGCGAAAGCGTTACGTATATCCTATGCTTAAACCCTAGAGTAAACAAATAAGTGGTTAGTACAGTGAAGACAGTAGGAGACAAAGTTGAGACGACGAATTCGAATATACTAGGTAGCCTCGTCGAGGATACTCTTTTAGAGCTTTTCCGGACTGGGGCAAACCACTTGGATAATCGCTTGCTTGCTGATCAGAATGTAGTCCTTGCTGCATATTGGACAAGTAGCGACGATGCTGACTTTTGTAAGTAGCGGGGCTCTAAAAAGGAACCTGGTTTTTGGTGTCGTTCATGGTATGGCCTCCGAGACTTTTTCCTGTTTGGCTGTATAGGAATAGATGTGGTTGCTAAGTGTGAAGTAGGCGGCGACAGTAAAAAATGTAGAAGTGGAAGTAGATGTAGGAGTAGAAAAGATAGCTGGCGGGGTGGAAGGAAAAAGCAGTGACTAATTGCTGTAGTGCGGCCACAAATCATCTCTCTGCGCAGAAATCGTAACTTTACAATGCGCTCCTACCCGACATAACCAAAATCAAAACCAACTCCTTCCTAGCATGTTTAGAAATTGTAGAATTGAATTATGGTCTAGCACTTGTACGGTGATGGTCCCATTATGGTATTCCCTGTCAGCCCACACACGCGTTCCTCCTTACCAACAGGCATGGACGACGCAGGCCAGGGGAAGACGTGTCGCGACAGCATCGCCATCAGCCACCGATAGGAAATCGCATCTCTATAATACTGTGTGAGGATAAGGATGAATTCGAGATGGTCTACGATATACTGTGGCCACATGGAATGGAAGCTTCACAAGGTCATTCTCTCCTCTGGCACCGACTGGTTTCACACGACCATCTCTGTATGTCCCCTTGGTACATAGAAGCAACGGCTTAAGCAATCGCCGATGTTCCAGACAGGAGGGATCGACCGACGAGGTGCGCATACAAGACCAAGATCCCGAAGCCGTCGGTTGGGTGCTCGAGTGGATTTACGCGGGAGGTACGTCCCTCGCCTACAGCGTCACGATCGATGTGACGAAATCCTAACCTTTAGCTAGTTGTACTTGCACCGGCTTTCGAAGAAGCGTCGACACGATACGGAGCCCTCATCCGTCTTTTCCAGTGCGCACAATACTTCAATCTGAACGGCCTGTGCAATGACTGCGTGAATCGTATCGAGCAGATCTTGTTGGAGACATCGGGGCGGGTGCAGTACTCTGTTCAGTGTGGTTTTGATGGGAATCGAATCCTGGGGCTGGACGATCTTGAAGGCTTCATCGACGGAGTCACAAGAGCATATGAGCTGGACGACGGAACTCGACTTCGATCGGCTTTCACGAAATTCCTCACGGACTGCCATTTTTGGATCATACTCGACCTGGACTTTTGCCGCAAGGGACAGGAGATGCCCGCATTCTGGCAATGCGTACTCGAGGGTCTGATGGAAGCTGTCGCCGATGACAGATATGGATACCCAGCAGAATGCATTCGATGTGGAAGGGACCCAACAGAGGGGTCCAGCATCAGATGGTCCTCGATTCACGCTTGTATTCCTGCGCCCGAAGGAGTTTGCGACCGCTGTGTGCCTCGAGAATTCGGACAAGTCTTCAAGCTTGAGTGATGGACACGGCGATCGCACAAAGAACGAGGATGATTGATCCCGGTCAACGAGCCAACCTATCGGAAAAGCCGGCTCTCAAGATCAGAAGGGTACAGGTACATGAAGTATACTCAGACGGGGAATGACGTGCTGAATCTATGCGCTTGGCTTTTCGACAATGGACGGCAAGACTGGTAGATTTGTACCAGTCTCTGGTCAGGAGATGTATGCCAAGACGCCTACGATAGATGATGAAGGTCTTGGCGCGCTTTGCAAGTCTCTAGATTAGACGATAATGCCAGTAGCATTGTTGAGCATAATGATCATGCGAGGAAGGTATTTCGGCCTTTAATGACTCGTATTCACGTTGATGGCCATATGAAAGCTCAATAGGCACCATGCCAGGCCTATGAAGTGAACTTCTGCGAATCCGCTGCTAGTCGGCGCGTGGCAGCGCCCTTCGTACGCCTCCGGACAATTCATAAGCAACACCTGCTATTTGTTGAATTCCGAAACATGGAAACAGGCAAAGTCCTTCCTCCCATACTGACTCCTGACTTCTAACCTCTACTCAACTCGAGGGCCAAGTTGTTGTATGCTGATCTTTGTGGGCGATCGGAGGGCGCTCATGTTTATTTAGTTTGAGCCAGCCGTGGATATCGCAGTACAAGAGGATAGTGACGGCGGAGTCACATGAGATTCCAGGCTCAGTCTGTGATGCACGAGCATTCAGTATCCATTAGATCCTGGACGTCGTCGCGAAGGGCATTTCTTTGCCTTACTAAAGCCCTATGTTAGGATTCTAAACGCGATCTCGATAATGTATTGTTCAGGGTCATGTGGTGCTTGCCCAGTGGCTAATAGTTCACGACTTCCGCGTGGTTGGCATCCATAGCAGCACCTGGCTTGTAGGTACAGCAACACTCAAGATCAGCTTCACACAGCCAACATGTATTGATAATGTCGGTGACCTATATAGCCCAGACATCATGTGCTGCCGTGTATTAGGAGATGTTTATTTCAGTAGCCTTCATGGTGCTAAATGTCGTGTGCTCTTGTTCTCGGTTCGTTACCCAATCCGCAATACCGCGTCGGCTCCGTATTGTTCCCAACTGCCCAACACACATCGGAACGGGGAAACGAACACAGGGAAGTAGTTATTATCGCGTCATCGTTTCAAGCGGATGTGATAGAGCATTTTAAACAATGGAACTCCTGAATCGCGGATCGTGAGCCCAAACTCCATTGTGTATACTTGCAGATGCAATAGATGTGTTCCATATATATGGAAAAACGAGACCTTGCTTCTAGTGACATATATAACGGAGATGGAATGTAATCCAAAAATCTTCAGACGAGATGGAACGTTGGTGAAGATAAGGGCGAGTGGATAAGTGAGGTTGTACCATTGTCATGATGAACAGCAGCAGCCCGATCTTTACCACCTTTTTGGCAATCCCGCTGCGATTGATTAAGTCGTGCGATCAGATCATAAGTGCCTACTGCTCCATGGTCTACAGGCGAGAGGGAACAACAGGCACGGATGTGCCCTCTGCGACGAGCCAAATGGAATTTGCAGTCTCTACCTAGAGAAACTTTGACTTCCTTTTTGTATTTTTTGATCTGTGTACAATCCTATAGTAAATAAAAAAGTGGGTATTGCTTGAGACAGGGCTCAGGCTCCGATTCGGGCTTTGCGGGACTAGCCGGATCGGCTCCCCGGATTATTCCTTGACGTATAATACTTTACTTAGGTAATTAGGTACTGTTACCTCGTTATTTCTATTACAGTACATACATACACCCACCACGACGTCACTGCCATATCGATTCCCGTCTCGACATAAACTCATATCTACGCCGACGTACCTACTAGTTTTCCATCCATTCTCCCTCAAGACCCCTAACATCTCATCCATACTAGCACCACTCGAACACCCACCTACCTAAGTTTCTCCCATCAAAGCCAATACCAACTATTCCACTATCCCCTCTCAAACCCAGCCAACGCCAACAAATAAGAAACCAAACACCCAAAATGTCCACCCGCCTAACACGCATAATGCGCCCACTACGCCCCCTCCGCCCCTCACTCACCACGCCCCGCGCGCCACCCAGCACGCGCCCCTCCTCAACCTTCAACCCCGGCCCCTCCCCCCCGCGCCTCCCGGCCTCCGACCAAGCCGAGTTCGAGCGCCTACAGCGCACAGCGAACACGCAAGCCGGGTTCACCGCGACCTCCTCCCCAGACCCGCACCCCGCCGCCGCGACGGCGGTAGCAGCAACAGGCGGCGAAGGAGCGGCGGCAGCAGCAGCAGGAGAAGGGGAGAAGGCGCCGGCGCCGCTGCGCAGGGGCTCGCCCCCCGAGTTCGAGGGCGACGTGAACCCGCGCACGGGCGAGGTCGGCGGGCCCAAGAACGAGCCGCTGCGCTGGGGCGCCGGGGGCGATTATAGCTATAATGGGCGGGTGACGGATTTCTAGCGGGGGCTTGGCGTGACGGCTTTTCGTGGGCGGTGGTGGGGGAGGGGAGACAGAGATGCTCTCGTGGATTTTTTTGGCGTTGGACGGCATGATAGCTATGAATAGAGTTTACGTCGTGATAAAGGTTAAGGGTGAGCGAGGACGGGATGGTTTCGGGTTGAAGCTTCTGTGTTGATTCAACACCTACCTACGGCTTGCTACAGATTATATTGTATAACATGGGCTAGATAGGTGTACTATTAAAAATAATTTTAGCCAGTTCCGGACGGCTCACCTACATCTACATTCTAAGTCCATATTTGATTATGTATATTATATCTACTCCACGTCGCCATCGACGGCTAGGAACCTCATATGCTAGCCAATCTTCACGCCGGTAACGAAACAGCAACAGCAAACAAGAGATAAGACAATGTATACAACGCGATCCCACGCCGTGCTGCTTCGAATTGTGAAAGCTACTACAGCTGGTATTGAGGTATCATTGTGAATCAAACCGAAGCGTACGTTCATGGGTGGCGAAAACCCAGCATTGGTGCAACCGTCTTTGTCTATCCGAGCCATAGCACCTCATTCGTTACATAGTGCTGTACAGAAAAAAAAGCCAAAACACCGTCCTCGCCGACCACAATGCGCAACGCAAACCATGTATCGTATTTAAACAGACGGTCCGGCTTGCCCTCGTTCTATCCTCTCGCCCGGTTCCAACGAGAGTCGCTCTTCCATTCTCCGTCCGTTACCCTCGCCCTGGCCGCCTCTCCCTACGGCCCCCTCGCCGTTTGTCTCGGGGCTCTTGTCAACTGACGCTAATGTCTCGGTCGCAGGGCTAAGTATCGGGCCATTCACCGGGTGGTTCTCCTTGTTGCCCTCTCCGTTGCGGCGCCGAGGTTGGCCGTGTTTCGTCGCGACTTGGTCTCTTGTCGTTGCTCTGCTGGGCACTTCTTTCTCTCCCAAGTCCACGACCTGGCTGCGGTTTACCTCGCTCATGGCTTTGCGAATCCGTTCTCTGCGAACTTTGCCACGTAGCCGGCTCTGCGGTGCTGCGCCGTCCACCCAACGCACGCTTAGAATCATGAAGCTCAGGCCGTCGTGCATTGATTTTCGTCCATTGTAAGTCCCGCCGAACTCGCGGCTCTGTATGCCGTAACGCGTAGAGCTGCCGTACTTCTCTAGCGGTGGGAGAATGAGCAGCGTCACATGTAGGTCGCGATCCGCAGGTACGTGAATCGGTCCCGATGCCGGTACTGAATTGAGTACCTCCAAATGCTGCTCGGCCGGTAAGATGCGCTGCTTTGATTTGGATGTTGGTTTCTGAAGCTCGAGCAAATCTACGTCCACGTCGCTCGACCATTCCCCACGGATCCAACCCGCATGAATGCATGCGGCCACCACGTCCGAGTCGTCCGTGTAGACCTCCGTACCCCACAACGCTCGACGAGCGGTGATCTCTTCCCGGGCCGACGGGGTCAAGTGGATACGCGGAATCTTGACCGTGAGAGACGAATTCTCGTTATCTTTGATCATGTCCATAGGCAGAGGCCGGGGTGTAGTTGAGTATCCAAACTTGTTATGTGAAGATTCCAACTTGGCCGGCTTCAGCATGACACTGTACACGACATCGCCCAGATGTTTGCGAGGGCGGTCAGCGACACTGTCGAGGACCAGCTGCGATGAAACTTCCTGTTTTGGCTTCGGGATTATGGTAGGGCCGGGAGGAGGTGGCTTGGTTGCAGTGGTGGGATTGGACCGAGGCGGCGGATGGTGGTGTGCGAAAGCGTAATCTCTACTCGCAGGTGACGGTATTGGAGTTGTTGACTTCAGATTCTTGAGCGGGCCGCCCACGCCTGGTGGTGGCGAGGATGTCCGCTCGGGCGCGTGGTGATGGTGGTGGTGACTAACAACCACTGAATTAGTAAATCGCGGCATATTTCAGTAGGGAAATGATTAGACAAACTGGTGATGATGATGATGAGCATGTGTTTTAGCGCGCTTCGCTCTGCCAACGGGGGTTACTCGACCGGTGCTATCCTCGTCACCTTTGCCATCTTCCTCTTTGGGCTTCCCGCGTTTCCTTCGTGCCTTTGGGGGAGCAGCCTCAGTGACTGGTTCTTGATGAGGAGGCTCAACGTCCTCACGACGAAGATTTGGGTTCGAAAACGGTATTTGAGCGCCCGACGGTCCTGGGCTAGAGACGCCAATACCGCGTACACCCATCCCTATGCCAGAAAACATACGGCCAAATTCGCTCTTGATCGCAGGTTCCCCCGCTGGCCCTTGCGCCATGGGTTGCGCTCCCTGTACCGCCTGTGGCAACGGCGATACACGTCCCTTGCGGTTAATTTCCTGGACTCCTAATAATCCTCTCTGTGGTCCCGCAGGAGAGGGACCGTCGTCTATAGGTCGGGGTCGTCCAGCTTCAAAGACAGGAGCACCGGGGCCACCGTTATAGGCGACCGATGGAGGGGGCGGGCCCTCTTCACCCGGTCGGCCCCCTGGCGGTCCTCCACGCTGCTGCTGTTGTTGGGTATGTAATGGTGCGAACCGAAGTCGATCTGGTGATTCAAATGGGTGGCTCGGTGGGGGGCCAGGCTGACTGTTGGATATTCCATGGTGCAGTGGTTGACTGGTAGGTGGAAAACGCTCAGGTGGTGGTTGGTGCGCGTAAGCAGGATGGCTGCCGTATGGAGGTCCAGTCGTTGCAGGGAACTCTCCCGGACGATGTCCCGCATAAGGTTGGCCGTACACATCTCTCGGGGGCTGATCATAGCCAGGTCGCTGCTGCCAGGCATGTGGATCACGAGGATCAGGCCGACCATAATGTGGCAGAGGTTGTCGAGACGTGGGTTGGGCTCCATGCTCTCCAGGATGCTGTCCAGGTGGGTGCGATGGATCTGACGACGTCCGTTCCCGTTGTACTCGCTGAAGCTCCATCTCGCGGTCTCTCTCTCGTTCCCTCTCGCGATCTCTTTCCATGCGCTCTCTTTCTACCATGAACTGCCGTGGCTCTTCAAAATGCAATCGATCTCTTTCCCGTCGTTCGCGCTCTCTCTCTCTCAGTTCTGCCTCCCGGTTCATATGTTCTCTGTACTCTCGCTCGGCCGCTAGGCGATGCTGTTCCTCGTAGGGCATAGGACGTGGTGGTCCTCGCTCGGGGTTGTATTCAACAACGCCCGGGCGTCCTTCTTCACGCGGCGCATACATAGGATCGCCGTGAGGGGGCGGCGGGCCGCGGCTCATCTCTGTGGGCCTCGGAGCCATGCCATGGTACGAGCGTGGCTGACTACTAGGTCGAGAGGGGACGCTGCCAACGCTTACACGACCCACGGGTTCCCTCCTATTGTCATCAGCAGATGGCATGGGTGGGGGTATCTGTTGGTAGGCTTGAGGCGTGCCATACCTAGGCACTTCGGGCGTGCCATAGATGCCCCGAGGGGGGGACCCGGCGACACTTCCCCTGTGGTCGCGCGTATCAAACGGTGGTCGACCAGGCTCTGGCGTTTGTGGCCGGCGGTGGTGGAACGAATTGTATTCAGGAGCATTCTGCATCCGTGGTGACGCGTGCATGGAACTAGCGTATGCAGGACCTGAGACAGCAGAAGTGGTAGCGGGAGGTGGATAGGGCGGTGCATGGCCCGGTGTAGGCTCGCGGGGCGCAGGCGGAGGGCCGCCAAGCATGGAAGAGATGGACATACTCCCACCGGCGTTGGCAGTTCTCGCTATAGAGTTGAGCGCGGGCAGCTCTCGACCCGAAGGAAAGGCACTAGGGTGGCCGAGATTCACGGGAGGTGGGCGGGGGGCAGGTGGGCCGCCATAAGGCCCCATTTGGTGCGGCGGTGGAGGCTGCTGCTGCTGCTGCTGTTGCGGGGGGGGCGGGTGTTGGGCGTGTGATTGTTGGGGGGGCGAAGGCGGCGGCATGGCACGATGAATGGGTGCATTATTGACAGACGACGAGCTCGGGTGACGCGCGTGGGCATGGACGGGATGAGACGTGGGCTCGGTGGCGTAAGGGGGAGGCGGTCTCGACTGGGCGTGAGAGGCGTAGAAGGGATTCGTGTCGGAGGGTCGTCGCGCATGGTGTTCGGCATATGTGGGAACAGGGCTCGTCGTAGCTGGAGCAGGACGGGGAGGGTAGGGCGATGCTGAAGAAACAGTCGTTGTCGATGCCGAGGAGGCAGGCGTTGGCGCAAAGGGCGAGCGTGTGTAGGATGGTGACGCCGCATTGTTACGAGAGAAAGGAATCTGCGGTGGCATTCTCGGGTCCATCGTGTGTGCGGTTAAGAGCTGTCTCTCTCTCTTTTTATTTTCTTTCTCCTATGGTTCTATATACTAAACGTGCACACTCAGTTGGCTCGCAGAGCCAGAGACTGCCAGTCGGAGCGAGGATAGGCGTAATCGTGTCGTGTCGTGTCGGTATCGAAATGCGCGAGAATGCACGAGAGGAAACGGGGCGAGTCGTCTTTACCAGTACACGGGGAGTAGTATCGCATATCGAACGGCCCTCAGGATGCGTCGAAGCGGTAACGGTGACGGCCGCGGCGAGAGAGGACAGGACAAGTTGGCAGCAGATCGTGAACGCAAAGATGCGAGTTTCGGAATCAAATGCGCTTCGTGTTTTCCGATACTCGACGACTGAGACGACTGATACGAACAGATGCAACACAAGATCCAATACGTCCAGATAGCATATCAGGAAAAGAAGCTACAGCAGCCCGGCTCGTCCAAGAGTAACAGCGCAAACGAACAAGAAGAGCAACAGATACCTAGATTGGAGACAGAGTCAGAATTTGGGCTATCGATGTCAAGACGGTAAAAGACGGACCTGGACGGGGACAGGTGTGGACACTAGATTTGCGAAAGTGGATGTGAGCGTGTGGACATGTGGATGTTTAGTATGGGTAAAAAGACGTGGTCGACCAAGCCTCCTCCAACCTGGATGGAACTTGGGGGGCGGCGTTGCGTGTGTGTGTGGTGTGTGATGTGTGATGTGTAGTGTGTAGAGTAGGTAGGTAGTGTGTGGTGAATCTAGATAGTGTAGGTATGCGTACGCTATGAATAACGGACGGGATGTGCATACATACAAAATACGGTAGTCAGTATGTTGTATGGATGTAGGTATGTCGGTCGGTACGTATGTATCAGGATGTATGTTGTAGGTAGGTACAGAGTTATGGCGCAGGCATGGATCAACCTTGCGGTATGGTGGTTTTATTTTTCTCGGGTCAGAAGCTCGGGTTCTGCTCGGAGGGTAGCAGCAGAGCAGCAGAGGAGCAGCAAGCATCATACCCCAACGTTTGTGTACCTTAGCGTAGCGACAGCGCAGCCCCTACCTACCCTACCTATGCGTTTCTGTACCTAGCAGCAGCAAGCAGCGCAGAAGTTTCACAGCTTCCTGCCGTTCCTTGTTACTCAGGCCACCCCTGTCCATGTCCTTCCCGCCCCACCCATCCGAGGTGACCTTTCTGACATCCTTGCCCTTTTTGTTTACCTCCAAGAAAATAGAACGCGCTAGTTCGAAAGCGGTCTAATAGCTCGAGAGCTTTCCGCCACGACACCTTACGTACCTAAGACACGGGAAGCCTAGATACCTACCCTAGTGGGCTTAGGTACAATGCACCAGCACACGCGCCCACGACAAGCACGAGTGCCAAGGGTACCTGGACCAGTTTTCTGCACCTGTTCGATGAGGGAGGTTGGCATCGGGCAAGGATCTGGGCTTGACCCCTGTGCACATAGTTTACGTACCTATGTACCTACATAACCTACATATATACTCCACCTGTCCCTGCTTGCATAGTGTTTCGGTAGGTACGCATACATATGTACCTCTCTATAACGTACGCTGTAAATAGATTAAAGAGGGAGAAATAAGAGGGAAATATATATGTAGAGCCCGAGGTTACAGGCCACAGTAGGAAGAAGACAAAACAAGGGGAACTTCAAGCCAGGAAAGGGTATTAGGTACATACCTATGTAATAACCTACCTCGAAGACAGAATAGCGATTGCCATGTATGCGCTATGCGCTATGCGCTATGCGTACTTATTCGATAGTGCGCATAAGAAGGTACGACAATCAACGACATCATTTACCCACCTTTGAACTACATACCTACAAGGTAGGTAGGTTCTGCGTAAGTGTACATAGTAGGTGGATACACGAAGTTGTGCCGACGTCGTACAGTATTAGGTTCGTTGGTGGTGTACAAGTACCTAACGTATCACCTTGATAAGTGCTGTTAGTTTATCTTGGATAGGATAGGTAGGTAGATAGACAAAGGGTTATTAGTCTGATACTGCTCTTAGTGCCCAACCGCGAGCCGATCGGATCGATCAATCAATCAGCATTACCACACCTGGCGCCTCCATCCCTCGTTATATAATGATATAGCTATAGCTATTCTGATTTGACAGGTGACATGTTCTACCCCGACAGAGTGGTCTATGCCCAGAGCCAAACGATGCTACTCACCTCACCATATCGCTAACGTCGTCGTCATGATCTCCGTCGTCGTTGCACCCCCAACACGGCTATCCAGGTACCGAATGTTGAGCATCACGACATGCAGAATGCCCAAGTAGCACCGGCGGGGAACAACGAAGCAAGGGGGGTTCGGATATTGAGAGCCCATCACACCTCTCTCTGCCTGCCCTCCTATGCGTGCTGCAATAATAGCCCTCCATATCCACTTGGCTGGGTAGGATTGGGGACAGGGACATCCGAATAAACACACCTACCCGAGTGTGTGTGTCGTATATCTATCTAGGTACAGTATTATATCTCTCCCATTCAATAGACACACGTCCACCAGAGTACCGTGCACACTATGTTTATATACGTTTATATATGTATAAATCGGTATATAAATGCAGGGTAGAAGAGGTGTATTTGAGAAGGCGGTCGCCGGGACTGGATCATGTCTACGATGAGTGTGTCGTCAATAGCGCATCCCACTCCGCGTCTTGTCTTGTTCCAGTGAGCAGCAAGTCGGCGCATCTAGATAGATAGCAGCTCAGCGTGGGAGCTGTCTACAGGCAATCCAGTCAACTCGAGGGCACAGGAAGGGTCGAGACATGCAAGTACACGTCCCGTGCGGGCTCGTACGCGCGCGCATGCAAGTCCAACGCTGTTGTGGACGGGTTCACCTGCATTGCCCGTCGTCGTTGTCGTCGTCATGCGCACCAGTCTGTGGTAGCAAGCGGGACTGTGGCCGACGACAACCTCGAGTAGGAGACGTTAGGTCAGATACGGACAACGTCTGTTGGTGTTGTGTTGTTAAGGGTGAAAGTGGGAGCCTTCTCCCGGGTAGCTGCGGTGGGACGGGGGTACGGCGAGAATATAGGTACGTAGCATACCACTTGTACGTATAAGTGTTCTATAAATTTTAACTAGAACGCTAACGACCGAACTCTCCTGCTAATTATGTACCAGGTCAGGCACCTTTATACGTATGTATGTTCTAGCACCAAGCTCTTGTTCCGGGGCGGCAGTACAAACGCCACATGCATGGGTATCCCAGAAAGTAATCTGATTACCCCTTCCTATCACACGCAAGGATACGTGAGAAACACAATGCAAACATGTCTTGATTTTTATGGTTCGCGCTCGCAGATTCTTGCTCGTACGTAGTTCATCCCCTAAGCTAACCCGCCTCCTCACCGAGACGCAAGTGACGCCTTCTTTCCCTTGCACACCTTGGACGCGATAAGAAGCTGAAAACGACCAACCAAGAGTGAAACAGGAAAGTTACTTTGCGGAGTGCTATGAGGGGGCGCGCAAAGCAAACGAACGAACGAACTGAACTGAACTGAAGTTGTGACGAATGGAGATTCCCCATGCAGCTCCACGCAGGGATCCAGATACCATGTTTAGCGCACCACTCGCATGCGAACCCCTGCTCGATGAGATGCCAACGCCAACGCACCAGACCTACCTACATACGCATACATATTTACACTAGTCTACATGCACTAGACTACATACTATGTACATACATAGACGGCCTACATAGGTATGCGCATGTGTGCGTGGGTATAATAATAAATAAATAACATGACCAACGTCGGTGGCTATGAGGGAAAATTGCATCTTGTAAGAGCCCGCTACCACTGCCGCCATTGGACCTCCCACGTCCAGAGAGGCACATATAGGGCATCACTCCCGAGGTATAAATATCTAAGTAGGTATAGGCGATATACCGGTACATCAAAAACAGCTTACCGTCCCCCTCATTATCTTTGATTGGACGGCAATTCTCGTCGTTCGTCTCCCATCGTCACCTGCATGTCACTGACCGACTTTTGCCCTTAGGGATCATAACCCTCTTTCTTTTTTTTCTTTCTTCATGCGTACTCACGATCGACCCCTAGTCCCAGCTATAAGTACTAAAAAGGATGCGGTCATCGAAATGCCACGGCCCTACATACAGTATATTGTAGATTGCTTGCCCCAGGCTGGTCTCCCGGCCTGCTATGGATGGTCAGGGATAAATACGTACGTCGGTTCTATTTTAATATTAGCTAGGGCAACTCTAGCCCCCATCATTTAGGTTCCATGCCTCTCCGCATCGCCGAGGGGGTAGATACATATCCTACCCTGTCCTACTCTACCCTACCCTACCATATATGTAGGTAACCCGTGTAGACCCGTGCAACCGTGACACGACAGGAGGCAGCCAAATCTGACCTGACCTGACATTCCCAGATGAATATATAGAGAGACGGGTAGCCCTCCTACTGCCTTTGAGACATGTTCCACCCGCGTGAGATTACTGCGTTAGGACATATATGCCTCTGTGCGCCTCCTGTTGACCCCCAACAGCAGCCGTATAATTAACCAATCACCCCTTGCCTATTTATCGAGGTATGGATATGAGGGGAGGTTCATGTGTCATTTTGGGTGCATCGTCTTGGTCATTGAGTTGTCTATTAAGAAATGTATCAAGTAAGTAGTGAGAGTGAATCTTCATCCAAGGTGATGTAAGGTAAGGGAGAAGTACAGGTCCTTTGTAAATGCTATGTGATATATTATAAGATTTTCCACACATAATACATAACTTTTAGTGATCCGTTCTTTACATGCTATATGAAAAGTTTTAGATGTAAAACTATAACTGTGGTGGATGGTAGCCTTATCAACAATTCGATTAGACAGACCTATTAGGACTAGGTAGGTAGTTTACTTGATGTTTTAATTTTTTTATACTCTCTTTGAAGCTTCCTTTTCTATTCTCGCTGGTTACTATTTAAGCCTGGGTTGACAGCATGAAAATGCATTGCCAGGTTAACATAGTTTATTTCTCTACAACAACGTTTACTTGACTTTTCCATAAACCCCCGAATTCTTTCCACGTGACCTGCAAATTGTTATTAGCATGACTATTACATCCCTCCATATAAGTCGGCATAAACAAACCTCTAAGGTTCTAAACCTTGATAAGATTTTCATTTTGTAGGAGTGTCGTGGTATATTAATGTTGCAGTTCTGCTCTGTGTCATGGATTGTAGCGCTGCATTTTGTTCTCGCGGTCTATAAACCGCCATGAATAGCGTACTTGATACGTTTGAAAACAATGCCTTTTAATTAAGCGGATAACTCTTCATTAGTACATTTACAGCATAATAACTTCCTTGTTATGTTGAACCTGTGTGTTTGACTAAGGCGTATTTTCCTTATATAAAATTCGAGGAGGAACATAACGGCTATATAAATTAATGAAGCTAGCTAACACGAAAAACTTATATGTTTAGGACACCTTTCTTCCGTGCCCACCATATCTATGAGGAGAATATTACCTGCGTTCCATAGGATATACATTAACGCCGATCTGTGTAAGAATACAACTTGAAATATGCTCTCCCATTCAGTCCATGTGTCAGGGGTCTGCCTCTAAGTGACAAAAGGTGTTTCCTTTTCCACATCTTTACGTGCTCATAAATGCATAATATCTATACTGTAGCTAATTCATAGTTGCTTCTAGTCCATAACTATACCGACTTATATAGAAGGTATATGTGTTGGTATATGGTGTAGTTATGCCAGTATTATCTGACAGTTGAATATCTGGTGCGCATTCGGGTTGTTCACAATATGTATAAATGCTACTCAACTCCTCACGTTATATATATAAGGTACATGTACCTGTGATTATTTTTGTCGGGTGTGTTAATAGCGCACCTGCCCTTTTCTTGCCTCTATCTGGAGTTTTATATAGCAAGAACAACCAACTTATATTGTAACTACCTAGACAGGCACGTATCTCCTGCCTTCTGCCTACCTATGTCTATCCAGACAGCCCGCGCACCTAAACATTGATGTCTCTTAAGTAAACGAGTATGCCCATTGGGTGTTCACTCTCTTACGTACTCTCTCTCTGCCTCCCTCTGCCTCTACCTAGGGACTCATCTCTACCTCTTAACACGCCCCGGTCTTCAATGTCACAACAATTCGCATGTACTACCACCCATCCTTTGCACATCAAACACCACCAAATCCCATAGCGGTAGTGACATACCCGATCCCCTAGTTATTGCAGCTTCTTGAATGGCCAATCTTTAGTCATGTCGTACCCATGCACTAGGAGTCAGACCAAGGCGGCGGGTTCTTCCCTCGCCCAACCTGCGATGCCATCGATACCCCCAAAACCCCCGATGCCCCCGTTTCTCTCTTCGCAGTCTGATCCGCCCCTGCGTGCTGGAATGCCCTTTAAGAAAATGTATGAGCTAAGAAGCCAAGTCCGGAAGGCTATGGTCGAACTGAACGAAGCAGAGGCTCATCTGGTCGATGCTCTGAGGGCTCTCGACTGCCCACGCTCAAAAATCGACTCCCTCCAATCAGATGTAAGATTCAAGTCAGCCGAGCTTGTGTCTCTGCAGAAGAAACTTGAGCCCATGGAAGCAAACTTCCGAAAAGCCACATCGAATGGAAAGGGCAACAACGGCCCAGCTATACTAGCTCCCATCGAGCCTCCGATTCGGAAGAAACAAAAGACAAAAGACGACGGGTATGTCTATCTAGAGCTATCATCCTAACTCATGTTCGTCCGCTGATTCCATGATCAAACTATAGAGAAGGGCGAGAGGTTCTCGTCGAGGCTGCCCCTGTTGTCGAGGGGCCAATGGTGAATACCGCTACACTTGAAGTTGCCCTACCTCCTGGGGGTTGTCCCCTGACTGCTGACGAGTGTCAGTTCGCTCACCTCGAGCGGCTACGCCGTCAGTACGCTCATCCGTTCGCGCTCTTTTGTGACGAAATGGACACCATAAGCGACAGCTGCTTGACCGGGATATGTCTGACTCTCCCAGACATGCCCTGGTCAATTGCTGTGTCGAGGCTGGCCTTCCTTTTCAAATCTACATTAGATTCCCCAGGCCGTAGCCCTAAGATTTCCGATACGCAATATCTGTCGGCTGGCACCACGATCGGCTGCGAACAGCATGTTCGGTACATCCGGCTAGCTGAATTGATGGTTATTCAAGATTGGCGAGATTTTATGCGATGGGCGCATCATCAAAGCCATCTGTTCAACTTGTGCGGGCAGCGTACTTGTATCAAGTTGAAACACATGGTTCTCGAGCCTCTTGATTGCATGGCGAGCCGCCTCAAGTGTCGAATCGCATCAGACAGGCTACATAAAGGTGCTCGTCTTCGTGACTCGTCGACTGGTCGCCCTACCCCCCTTTCTACGTCAACCTGCAACTCGCCTGGCTGTTGGCCACCCTGCCTTCATCGCTATCCAACCCCTAATATTCTGCACTCTGTTATGGTTGAGTTTGCAACATTCCATCAAGTTTCATTCGGGCCTGTGACGAGCTCCTTGTACAAAGATCTATACGCTCCGATCAGCGAGCATCAGCTTGGAAAGCTGGTGAATAACGAGGCCATTGGACTCATCTTCCCATTCCGCACATCTTATGGCCACATACTTTGGGAAGATGATTCCTTGGTTCAGGTGGATACCATGCTGCAAATTCCTCCAACGTACACAGTGGAGAATATGGGACCCATTCTTCGGAAGCTTCCCACGTGGACCAACCTGTCCTTCAATCATATGTCGAGTTCTTTGTTCTGGTATGCGAGGAGGCGCAATTCGCCACTGCTTGCTAGAGAGAGCGAAAAGGAACTAGGCGTGAACGCTCGCTTCGACTCCCGCTTGCCACAATACCAATGTCCATTATGTCACGGTTTCGATAATCATGTCGACCCTGCGGGCCCATTCAAGAAAATCCTGGACTTTGGTGATTTTGCCCAAGCCCTTCAACATATATTGTCGGCCCATCCCCGCGTCCCGATGTCACGCAGGCTACAGTTTCTCTACGAAGAAACTTTAGAGTGCCCTACCATTTGTGATGCGTGGAAGGTGATCCTACAGGAGAAGTATGATGATGGCATTGCTAGTCTCGCAAAGGGGGAGATTCATCAAGCGATTGCTGATCTCTGTGGATATACGACGTCAGTAGACCGTATGCCTACAGCGGTCAGCAATGGCTCGTCGATCTACGAGAGCGAGAAGTATGCGGAGGCCGACGTCACAAAGGCAATGGGATGTGCAGAAGCCCGGAAATTCTCCGAAGCCGGGCCTTCTTGCCATCTCAAAAGCCTTGAGTAACGATTGCTCTCGTGGTGACTAGGGTTGACAAGCCTCTTCAGTGGCTAGATACAGTATGGTCTGCCGGGTACTTCGGTGTTTAATCCTACCTACCAATGTTCGAGAGAACCGGGTTGCGTAGGATGAAAAGGCTGAAAAATGGGCGACGTAGAGAAAATAGGTAACAAGAAATAAAAACTACTTATTTAAATAACATTATCTAGTGATTAAAATGCCAATAAAACAGATGTAAGTGGAGAGCGTGCGGGGGAAGAATGAAATTCTTACCACTTTGGATGGCATGCCGAAAGGCTAGCCAGTCGGGTTGCTTCCTTGACAAACGTGAGGACCATCATCTACCATATCTGGGTATTCATCTTCTCCAGTCTACCGGCACCGCCCGTAGTACTTACTTGTTCACATAGGTACTTCTTGGTAGAAAAGGGGGGAACAGGAGCAGGGATACCCATCTTTTACATCTACGCATCTTGAGTCCATCCTCCCGACCCAACAATCTACCTAGTATGGTCCGTACTCGAAGGACATGCCGAGACGCCTTTAACAAGCGCGTACTATCCACCATCTTGCTCGCCACGAGCTTCTCCGCCGCGTACCTCGCTTGCCTCTTCGTCGCGGCGCCCGAGAGCAGCATGCCGGGCCGGTCTTGGGTTTCGTCGTGGTTGCCGGCCGCTGCGATGGGGTCAGTCGCGGCGGCGGCGGCCGGCGGTGTCGATCTGGGATGGTACCCGCCGCGCCACACGTCCGTCAACGACCTCGCGACGGCGCTGCGGGGCACTGGCGTGTACGGGTTCATCTTCAACTCGTCGCACACTCCCGATGCCGAGTACGGCACGTATAACTGGTGTAACATGCCCCATGTGCGGCGGACGGAGTACGTGAGGCCCGCGGGGGGGTATGAGTTACGTTATGTGGAGGTGGTAAGTTGTTTTCATATTTCTTCTTTTGTTGGTGATTTCAGTTTAATGGATTGAGATATTGAGAGATGGAATGAAAGGGAACACTTGATGGGACTGCATTTTGAAGTCATGAGGATATGTCCGTTTTGCCTCATTGTACTACGAATTATATGCTATTCCATTTTATTTTATTCTATATCGAATAGTCAAGAAGTTAAGCACCTAGCACGGAGAAAGCACCAGAAAATACTAAGCCATCTCTCAGATCCAACGCCACCACAAGCGCACCCCCTACGCCAGCAACGCCTTCCCCGTGGAGTCCTACCACTGGGACTGCAACGACCAAGGGCTCTACTACTACGGCGCGCCCTTCAGCGCCGGCGACGAGCGACATCCGGCGCCCGGGTTCTGGCAGGGCTTCACGTCGTCGGTGAACCCGTTCGTGCCGGCGGGGTGGGTAGGCACGTGCCAGTTCCCGCAGATCACGGCGCCGGGCCTCGACGACTCGTACGTCCACGGGGAAGACCTGTACGGCGTCTACCACGACCTCCTCGGCTTCCTCCCATCCCGCGGCGCACGCGACTGGGGGCGCAGGGTCGTCTACCGCGTGACCCAAAACGTCATCACGAGCCAGGTCGCGGGGATGTTGATCGGCGGGACATGGTATGCGAGCGCCTCCACGCCCTTACTCATCCAGGCTGCGGGCATCGACAGCCTAGAGCCGCAGTACCTCTGCGCCGTCGGCAGCGCGCTCTTCAACGCCATCAAGTCCCCCTCGGACCCCACGTGGCAGGCCCACCTCGACGGCGCGGCGGGCGTGTACAGCGTGCTCGACACTATCTCCGGTGTCCCGCCCACCGACGCAGGGTTCCACGCCAGCTTCGACCACTACTTCGATAACCTGTCGGCGCGCCAGTGCCACGCGAAGCCGCTGCCCTGCAAGCTCGGGACCGCCGACGCCTCGCCGCCATGCGTCGGCCAGGCGCTCGCGGACACCGTCTACAGGTTGGGGGAGTGGGAGTACTCGTACATGTACCGGGACGCGCCGCAGTCGCTCGCGGCGTCGGTGGCGTCGTACGGGGTGTGGATCGCGGAGCTGGCGGCGCATCTGCGCGCCGTGGTCGAGGGGGAGGAGGGGCCGTTGTATTTCCACAACGTGGCGCATGATGGATCTGTGAGTCGAGTGCTGAGTATCTTGCAGATCGACGTCATGGTGTGGCCTGGCATGGGCAGCGAGGTCGTGTTCGAGCTATACCAGCGCGCACAAGGTTCGACTACGCAGGGGGACGCCAGCAGTCCGAGCGGACACTACGTGCGGGTGCTCTTTGGCGGACGAGTTCTCCGGTCTTCCAACCCGAGCCTTGGCGCCATCGATATGTTGCCGGTCGAGACGCTGTTGGCGTATTTTGACGGTCTGGTGGGCAGAGATGCCAGCTTGGTGGTGGGGAAGTGTAATGGGACCGTTCAGATATAGTCGGCGGGCATACCGCGTAATGATATGATCATGTTATAGCTCAACTGAAACGATAATGATAATTACGACAATTCATAAATACGCCGTCACACCATTATCACCATTGCTCGCTGCTCGCTGCTCGTTGCGGCTACATGCTACTTAATTGCCGCTCGATGTCCCGCTCAACGTCGTTCCATCGACCTGTCTGCATAGCATCTAGCTTTCTTAGTTTTGTCAGCCAGAAGTTAGGGTCCTCCTCCTCCTCCCTTCCAGCTTCGGCGCCCAGCTGTAACTTGCGTAAAGCCAATGTATACTCGAGAAGGGCCTCGTAGGGCCACTTGATATCCGGGAAGTCCTGGAGGAGGTCTTTGATGAACTCGACCTCCCGCTCAAGGTATGAGATCTTCTGCTCAGCTGTCAATTGGGGAGCGATGCTGGGTTTTCCTTTTGCATTAACAACTTGAGCTACGAGATACCGGTGATAATACCATAGGCTCTGGTCTTCGGGTCCCACATTGAGAGCCTCCTGTACGAGGTTCAGTTCGGTCTCGAGGAAAGCGGCGCGGGCCTTGTCGTCAGCATCACGTTCTTGGAGCACGCGAAGCATCAGGCGGCTACGGTTGTGCCAGGCCGAGAAGTTGGACAAGTCACGCTCGATCATGGCGGTAGTGTAGGCGAACTCGGCCTCGACGAGGCTGCGTCCTAGCAGGGCCGGGCTCTCGAGTCTCGCGACGAGGTAGCGCCGGTAGCCCCAGGCGTGGAAGTTGCGGCGGTCCTTCACGAGCATCTTGGAAGCGAGAGCCAGCTCGGCTTCCCAGACAGTGCTGGCGACGGGTCTCGGCAGACGCAAGATGGCCTGCTCGAGGAGCCACTTCCGGTACTTCCAGATCCAGTAGCATTTGGGGAATTCGAGGAGCAAGGGGATGATGAAGGCGAGCTCGGACTGCAGCACGTCGACGTCGTTCTTCTTCTTTTTCTTCTCCCACCTCTCAGCTTCAGTAGTAGTACTACTCTTCTCAGCTGTAGTACCACTCTTCCCAGTTGTCGGGGAGGGCGGGCTTGGCGGGATCGTGGCAGCCGAGGAAGAGGACGAGCAGGCGGCGGGCGAGGGACTCGTAGTGGCGCTCGGCGAAGAACTCGGCGACGCCCTCGAGGGCGACGATCCAGCCGAGGGTCTGGACAATAAGCCAGAGGTTAGACAGCGCCGGCGCACGTTCCATATCGTGTAGTATTCGGGGTTGAGGCGCAGGAGCTTGGTGGTGAGGGCGAAGAGCGCGGGGTCGTCGAAGGCGGCGCGGGACGTCTTGTCGCGGATGGCCTCGTCGAGCTCCCGGTATTTCCGAATCTTTTCGACGTCTTGGCGGTGCTGCTCCTCGGTTCGGGCGGTTCGAGCGACTCGGGCTATACCGTGCTACGAGGTTGTGTGTAAGTCACTGCTCTCAAATCTCATGTTGTATTATATTTGCATGCATAGGTATTTATTTATACATGGAAATAGAGAGAGAGAAAAGGAAAGAGATGAAGAAGAGGATGAGAGAGCATACATTATCCATGTCAGTTGTTCATTAGGCCTTTTTTCGCAACACCGGTTGCTCCCTAGAAAACAGAGTACAGGAAGCATGCGATGTTGTTTGTTCGTGGTCTTACACAATTAAGAAAATGGGAAAGATGCTGCCTGCTCATGTGCTTGATAATACGCATACGCATACGCATAGATGGGCAAGTGCGGGTGTGGGAACAGAGCGTACTGTATATGTACTGAATCCCGCACTGTACTTACGTCAGGCATCTACAGTAGCGCTCTCCGGCGAGGGCCTATGAGCTCTGTTCTCACAATACAATGCTACCCCATACAAGAGGGTTTTCCGTGCAAGTAACTGGCGAACAGACAAGTAGACGAGTCGCCATCTTTAATTATTTTCATTAATTTCCAGCCATAGAGGCCTTAGCTTGTCGAGATGAAGAGTTTAAATGTGAGATCTGACTTGATCTGTTCTAGTTATACATCGGCTCCGCCGGACTGTGGAATACTCAAAAAGGGGGTATGAGATGTTCTTCCTGCAAACGACGTAGATGAGAGTTGTCTGCACTCCTTCTCATTTCTACCTCACTTCCTTCTTCGGGCATCCATAGATGCGATAAGCTCGTTTTTGCTACTCTCGATTCGGCTCTGCTAATAGGGCAAGATGCGTCTACATCATGAACGGCAGATTTTAAAACAACACACAACAGTGGCTGTCGGCGTTAAGCAACTACTCAACTGCAGGTGCACCACCTATCTACTACTCGTACCACATCCAGATAATCATGCAAATATTCAGGCATCAACTCGAGAATACCGATCTCGAATGATCTCAAGAGATATGATTAAGCAAGTGCTCGTTTCCCTCGCGTGCTCACGTATGAGAGAGAGGGAGTTGGGAAGTTAAGGTAAAGGAGAACTTGGATCCTTGGAAGTTCAAGGTCATTACCCAAACACGCATACAACTTGCATATGCGAGTAAAAAGTAGAGGAATTTACGGGTGTCGCAACCAAGATGCTCAAAGTATCCCTTCTCGTCTCGACATATCGAAGAAGGTGCCCTATTCATCACTATGGTTGGCAAGACTACATGCGTACATAGTAGGGAGTCTCGTCCCGAACTATATCATTCCCAAGGGAAGCACACTGGCCGTGTTGAGACTTCTGCGTTCGAGTGCTGGTAGACGGCGGCATCGTCTGGGGCTACCTACTTGCTCTTAACTATGCCTCATTCGCCGAATCCTTCTCCTGGCTCCTATCTCTTCTCTCCCTAGGTTAAGGTGGGTTAGGTCGGCATGACCATTATGAATAAATACCCTCATTCTTTCGTATTATCCGTTATAAGATGCCTATCCTGTCTCCCGACCGCTTCGTACCCTTTCATGTAGAAGCACCTGATCGGTTCCGAGCCAACAAGCAGCCTCACGAGCTATCGTCCTCGGAACGCCTGCTGCGTACCGAAGATGCTGGCGCCGACGCCTTCTGCTTTACCCCCAAGCGGTCCGTCCCGACCTCGCCCCGCCGCGGCTCCCGTTCCGACTGCATAGACCGTCGGCAGGGCACCGTCTTGCAGCTATCCCCCCTCGATCGCCAGGTTAGCCATGGCGCCGTGTGGTCGGTTGGCGGCACCGCCCCCAGCGGCGTGGCTGTCGACGGAGGACGTGGCCGGCTCGTCAGTTCCGGCACCAACGCTCGCTTATATACTACCTCTTTCTCCAATCTGAAACCCAAGTCCGAAGAGGACCAGGAGAAACACGAGGGCCGACTCGCTTTGGCGCTCAAGATGGACCGCGTGCGGCGTGTCCTTGACTTTGACGGATACTCCACGTTTCCACGATGCAAAAAGAAGACGAGGCCACCTCTGCTATCCTCCAAGACCACCTGGACAGGAACAGAATGGGCCAACGACGCTCATGCTGCACCTAGTCAGTTGGTCCATTGGACCCAAGATTATACATGGGATATAGACTAACATTAGCCAGAAGCCTCAAAACCAGAGCGCGTCTTACCCAACGCCCCCTTCAAGTAAGCCCCCGAATGACACCCTAGTACTAGCACTAATGCTGAATCGCTGCTCATCTCGTATATCTAGGGTTTTAGATGCTCCTGGTCTGCGTGACGACTTCTACTGTTCTATCATGGATTATTCCAAGTCTTGCAACACGTTGGCTGTCGGCCTAGGGAACCTCTTATACGGGTGGTCCGAGGCCACCGGCGTCACTCTTCTCAACGCCGGTGCCAAAGATGGCTCATGGCTGACCTCGGTGGCCTTCTCATCTGAGATAGGCGGCAAGTCGATATTGGCCTTCGGCCGATCAAACGGTGGTCTTTCGCTGATGTCGTTATTCGACAGCTTGCTTCCCCGTTTTGAGGCCCAGCAGCCAGCACCCGTGGCCTGTCTGTGCTGGCGTCCCACCGTGACCATGAGACCCTCGATGAATGTTCACAACTCTGGCGCCGCCGTGCCCACGGAAGACCTACTCGTGGGCGACGAGATGGGAGAGGTCTACTATTACTCTGTCGAGTGGCCCCAGGCCTGGGAAGTAGTCCGGGAGAACTGGCCGGGTTCGATGACACTGATGGTCCGCATCAAAGTCCACTCGCAGCAGATTTGTGGTCTGGCCTGGTCTCCCACGGGAACCGAGTTCGCGACGGGCGGCAACGACAACCTCTGCTGTCTCTTCCGAGCGGATAAAGTGCTAGATACTAGCAACGAAGGAGCCAAGGCGGAGGCTACTGTTTCGACTTCGGCAGCTGGGGCGCTCCCCAAAACCACATCATTCTCTCTATCCGGCGGTTGCACTGCCGCCGAAGTGCCCCCTTGCTGCACCCCCGGTGCCACCCCCGACGACCAACAAGAAGCAGACTACCACACGATGCCGCGCAACGTCATCCGCTACCTGCCCGCCGGTTCAGAGAAGCACCGCTGGCGCCACGCAGCAGCAGTCAAGGCGATCGCCTTCTGCCCGTGGCGCGAAGGTCTGATCGCGACGGGCGGCGGCTCCAACGACAAGTGCATCCACTTCTACCACACGACCTCGGGCGCCGCGCTCGCGAGCATCGCCGTGGCGGCGCAGGTGACGGCGCTCATCTGGAGCCGCACGCGGCGCGAGATCGCGGCGACGTTCGGCTACGCGCAGCCCGACCACCCGTTCCGCATCGCCGTCTTCAGCTGGCCCGACTGCCGCCAGGTCGCCGCCGTGCCCTGGGACGGCGGCGAGCACCGCGCCCTCTACGCCGTCGCGTACCCCGGCGGGCCCGCCGACACGTACCGCACGCGCGCCCGGCGGCGCTCCCGCACCGCCGAGGAGGGGTGCGTCGTCGTCGCGTCGAGCGACGAGAGCGTCAAGTTCCACGAGGTCTGGCTCGCTAGGCGCAAGGCGACGGCGTTTGGGAGCGGCGTGCTCGCGGGGAGCGATATCCTGGAGATGGAGGAGGGGATTGACAAGGAGGGGGATGTCATTCGTTAGATTGCGTCTTGCGTGTTGTACTCGGCAGAGTGAACAGTAGGGGAAGCAGAGGCACGTGGGAGAGCACAGTTGCTGTAGGTTGATGGATGGTCGGTTGCTCGGCGTGGTTGGTAGTCTGGGAGCGGTGCTGTTATAATAATAATAATAGATTGTATACTGATGCTTTAACTGTCTGGTGCTGATTACATGTATGAATGAGTCATTGGTGTACGCGGTGTTCGGTTGGCTATGGTATGGTATTGTATGGCATGGTATTATATTGTAACACAGCAGATCAACGATGAGACTGTGGGCTTCTTCGAGGATGTTCTAGCAGCATCAGGCAGGACGGTGATCATATATATTTAATAGTAGGTAGTACCATGTCTCTCTTCGTGCTCCGTGTTTGTTTGTTCAGTCAATTATATTTCTGAAACTCATGAACTGTACATAGATAACTATTGAATGACTAGGGTGCTCCAGAACTTATCACTTTCTTTTTTAGTATATCCCGTAAGTTAATGAGAGGGAATTCTAAGGGAGTGAGCCATGATAGGGGCTGGGTCGAGTGTACCACCAATGGTAACAGTTAATGGTGTCTAGGCAAGCTCAGATGTTGTGGTCGAATTTCGACTGGTGGATAGTACTGCATAGGATTGAATGTTCCATACGTATTTAGACGAAAAGGAATGTGACTGTTGTGCGACTCCTTGCCGTAGATAACTAGGTAACAAGTTGTGTCAAACTTGTCGTGGCACAACGTCAAAGATAGAATTAGAGAGATGACCAACGTGCTGTGAGGGTACATGATCATAAAGCCGTAGCCCCAACTCACCTCTGAAAGACTTAGTTATTTCCCGCCAACTGGAGAAGCATTATACATCATCAGATAATACACTCGGCCACTTACAAGATATTCGATCTAGATTTATCTCGTCCCTCTTTCGATGGTATACAACTCACGGATACAAAATACAGATACCCTCATAATGTTAAAAACAACACTCCTCACCTGCCTCGCCAGCATCGCCACAGCAATACCCACACTCACACCTCGCACCTGGTGCCTCGACCCCAAAGACGGCCATAAACTCACCTCGCGCTACGCCGACCTTATCAGCGCCTTCACAGCGGACAAAGCAGCCGTGCTCCTCGTGGACAGCTTCACAGAGACATCGGACTCGCTCAACGTGGTCGTGGGCAAGTCGCTCGGTGCCATCACGTAAGCCAGCCGCGCCGAATTTATCGCGGGGCAGGCGAGGCTGCCGTGGATGCTGTTAGGTGTGACACGGTTAGAGGGTTGCGGGCGTGGAAACGGAGTTTAATAGTCTAGTCTATGCAAAGGAGCTTGGCGGAGCTGGTTACTTACCCACCTAGTTACCCACCTACCCTACCTATATATTACCTTACTTACCACCTTACTTACTACTACCTTACCTACCACCTCCTATACATTCTTTTTCATAATTTTCCAACCTTTTCCAACCTTAGGACCTTTTTCCACTTTATAACCCTTCGACTATACAACTTTTTAACCTTACAACCCTTCGACCTTTTGAATTTACAACTTTTTTTATAAAGTGACTTAAGCGGCTTATAAAAAGCATTAGAAAAAATAAAGGGCTTTGGCTTTAACTAACACACCTGGTTTATTTGGTTGTTTAAATCAAATAACTGGCTAAATCAAACAATAGATTTAATGGAATAAGTCAAAAGTGTTGTTTTGACTTGGTTTAATTGTAGTAAAGGCTGTATATAATATGCTGTATGCAGTATTCGAAATCAAAGTATATAGTGCGTAGAACTTATAAAAAAAGATTTATATATATTATGTTCTGTAATTTATAAGCACTTTGCTTGTCTAAACATTTTATACATAACTAAAAACAGGTAATGATTTATGTAAAGCTTGTCAAAACAGTTAAATAAAACAAAATAATTAACTCAAATAATAATAAAGAATCTATATAAATATAAAATATATATAATTTTTTAAGCACGCTAAATGTTAAAAAATAATACTACACCTTTATATAGGCTATTTATAAAAAAAGAAAAGAAATCTGCAAAAATACAAAAATACAAATTATTACTCTGTGTTACAATAGTAAAATTTTCGCTTTGCTTAGATTAGCCGCTAAGTTATTTGTCAAACTGACAAAGTAATACTTTGCTTGCAAAGAGCGCTGTTCAGACATGTCTTTTTGAAGACTGAAGTTAAAACAAAGCCTCCATCATACCCTGGGCCATATTGGCAGTACCACTTGGCACAACCCCCTGTGCTTCCAGTTCTACAAGAACTCTAACGATCCATCCTTAGCAGTTCTCGGTGATCGACGCGGCGTTTTCGGCCTAAGGAGGTGGTTGAGAATTCGCAACATAATCTACTTTGGCTGGACCGTTATCATCAAGATATGCCAAGCTGTACGAATCATAGTACGAATTAGACGTGAAGACATTCACATTTGCACTATGAAGATAGTGCATGGAAACAGCGTCTCCCTTCACTTGGTAAAGTTGCCCCTCCCCTCCGTGCTCGCCGGCAATAGCAAGCGACCAGTGATAAGGTCCCGCGGACTGGATCCTATACAAAAAGGAGTATTGTTATTGGCCATGGTTGATGAATTGATGGTTTGGTTCAGTGTATGTGAAGTAATTTAAGCAATTGTCTTCAGGGGTAAACGGGCAAGGGCACTTGCCATCGAAAAGATCAGAATGTAGCGGCTTACTTACTGACGAACGAGCCAAAGACAAATTCGAGGGGCTGCTTGTGCTGGTGCCATCTCCTCAATAGTATACTGTTTCCATTCTGTTCTAGTCCCATCACTCCGAATCCTGCGAACCCATTTACTACCATCACTCGCGGTGCAGTATTCCCTACTCCTGACACGCTCTGGCTCACCGAAGGTGACTTGTTGGCAAGACATCGTTTCTGTGGTTGCTAATTAGCTAGACTATTAGACAATAATCTAGAGGTTGTGGTCGTATACCGTAATGAAATATTCGGATTGGGGTACAGAATGAGCGAGTTCGAGAGCAGATATCAAAGGAGAAGGGAGGTTGAGATGGCCTCTACCAGGAGAAATTGTTGATATAGATAGCCCAGGAACGAAATGGTGTTAATATAAATATCATAGAATGTTGATTCTCTGCTTTGCTCATGTTAAAAGCGTGGAATCAGACCTTCTCATTGCAGAGAGACTTTGCGAATCTTATAATCACCGATAGTTCTTAAATCATACTTAGAGATCGCTTACTTGGGCACTGCTAGGCGCCGAGAAGAATGGTTTGAAACAATAGAGTCATCTTGTTTACCCCATGACAACCAACAAACAATTAAGCCATCAAATCAGGCGTATGAAATCGGCCTAGGAGGTCTATCGTAGACTATAGTTGCAGCTGGTCTTGATATTTGGTTCACTTCCTGGACTGGAACCAGATGATTGATCATTTAAAATCTCACCGGCCAGTTGTTTTTTGAGATTTAGCAACTGTTGTCTCGTTAACTCGCGCTACTGTAAGTCAAGCGGTAGGTCATAACGTACAATACTTGCAGAGCTTATCAAGTACCACTAAGAGTACGCGGATTTTTCCTACTCTAAAATCTGAAATATGATTGCTTGACAATGATGAGAGTGAACTCCTCTTGGGCGGTTTTTAGGAATAGCCCGCGTGCTTGTCAACCACTCATTGAGATTCATGAATTATGCTGATTTAAAATGTCGTGCTAGCATCAAGGTCTGTTTACTATGTGTGATTGTTCTAGCAGAGAATCTCCCTTCGGTCAAATTCAAGCCAACTCTAAAAATTTAGTCAGGATTGTATATATATATTGTGCAAGTGGCTAGGGCACTAATTGTGTAGGCCTAACTCTAGCCCAACAACCCTAAATATATGGCCTGCTATTAATTTGAGGAATTGAAGACAGAAGGGCAGATATCAATAATAACTACCACTTCTAAATCAATGACTGATGATCGATGAAGAACAAATATTAATTAGGCCTTGCCAAAAATGCCACACGGGGATATACATCAATAGCTCTGACATGCCATCTGGGATAAGTATATGCCTGCAGCACATGCCCTTAGATCTAGTTACAATAAGGATACTTCGGATGCACATTTCACACCACTAGAATTTGAGGCCTGCCTTTGGGGTCTAAATCGGTATTTGAAAATTATCATGTTTACAGAGTCAGAAGACGAGGAAAACCGTGGACCTTAAGACCCATTGAGCATTATTCTCAAATCTAATACTATTACAAGTTCTATATTAAGACGGTGTGAGTAACCTGACCACATGGGGGTTAGGTTGATTAAGTCATCAAAACTTAGTTTTTCTTTTCTTTTATTTAAAATAGTTAGTTTATAGCTAGTTAGAAATAGCTAGTATGCTTTTTATGCAGCTTTTTTTAAAAGTCCGCTATATTCGAATATATATTTGTATTATTTATTTATTATTTTTTTAAGCTTTAAATCTTTAAAAATAATCTATATAATATTATAATCAGTTTTTTAAAATATATAATATATATATATTATATATTTCGTTTTATTAGTATTTTTAGTAAAGTTTTATATTATATTAACTATTAAATTTTAAAACTAAAGCTTTAATTAATAAAAAAAAAAACTAAAAATAAAATATTATAAACAATAAATTTAACATTATTTCTTTTATTATATTTAGCTTTTTAAAACTTAAATTAATAAAATTTTTAATAAAAGTAATAGTTTTAAAAGTACATTTATAAAAACTAAAAAATATTTAATATTTTTATTTTAATTATATTAAAAATTAAATATTTTAGTTTAAACTTTTAAAATTATTTTTATTGCTATAAAAGTTATAGCTAATATTAAATTATTATTAAATATAAAGCTTAATATAAAAAATAGTATTTTTAAATTAAAACTAAAAAAAATTTATTATATTTTAATATGTTAAACTAAAATATAGCTTTATTATATTAAATTATAAAAACTATATTATAACTATAAATATATAAATTAAAAATAAAAATTATAATTAATTAAATAAATAA